>PVHY01005379.1:0-25856 GCA_004024945.1 Uropsilus gracilis | reverse complement strand
ACTTATTGAAGAGGTTTTCCTTATTTTTTGGAACAAACAAATACAAAAGGGAGATAAAAAGCCCATCTTGACCAGCATTTAGGTCAGGGCAATCATATCATGGGCCTTCTTGTTTCAGGGGGCCATGGCTCAAATCAGCCTTTCTGGAGTTGTGAGATTGTCTACCAGCAGTAGAATAAGTCCAGTGAGTCCCAACCCCACCATCATGGGAATCTGTTTATATATTCACTTTATACAGGTCAGATGGAAACATTTTCTGATGTAAAAAAGTAATTATAAGAAGAAAACAAATATGTTCACAGAAAATGTTGACTGTTCATAATAACATTATTCATAATAGCCAAACAGCAAAAACTACCAAACATATATCAACTGATAAGTAGACTAATAAAATATGGAAAACCCATGCAAAAATAGAAAACCAATAAATGTTATAATATGGATGAGCATTTAAAACATAATTTTAGATGGAGGAAGCTAATCACTAAAGATTATATCTTCATAAGATTCAATCTATATGAAATATCTGAAATATTCAAATCTATGTGGTACATAAGCATGGCATTCAGAGGAGCATTGCTCAGAATGAGGAGAAACAGCTTACAGATACAGACTTCTTTTTGAAAAGGATAGCAAATTGATTGTGGAAATGCATAAATATGTGAATGTACAAAAAATATCAAGTATAGAATTTAAGTGAGTGAATTATGATATATGATTTATATCTCCGTAAACCTGTTTAATTAGAAGTAAAGGCAAAAAAACTACCATGCAATTACATACTTTTTGAAAGAATTTTCAGATACATCTGAATGAATTAGCAGAATATAATTTATTCAGTTGATCAAGGTTGGAATGGATAAGAAGGGTAACCATTATGCATGTTTAAAAACACATGGTCAAATGAAAGCAATTTTGTTTTCTTTTTAAATTATCTTTTAATTTCAAAAATTTTCACAATTAACACGTATTAGCTTATTTAAAAACAATTTAAAAGTCATCACAAGCTTCAGCAGGACTTCTACTATATTTTAATCTTGTCTCAGATAACTTTCAATAGAAAATCTGTTAACCTAATATTTGAAGTTAATGATCTTTTGCACCCCCTCACCCTTTAGAAACAACTCACTGGATGAAGGTATTTACTCAGAACCACACCGTTAGGGGTAGTTGTCAATAAGAAGAACCAAACATTCCATTCCCACATCACATTTTTTGCCAATATCAGGACTGTCTTAAGGTTTGTTTTATAGAAAATGAATTTGCACACCTACTGTCAGTAACTTTGACAATCTTTTTGGTACAGCGTGACCATTTTCTTTCTAAATCATGTATTGCTTATTTTTGAAAGTTTTAAGTCAATATATAAATTACTTCTATATCACTTAATGTGAAAACTAGTTTTTCTTTACCTTGTCCTTGTAAAATGGATAGTTCCACTTTACATATGGCACATTTAAAATATAACCATTTTGAAAATATACATAAATCAACTATTTTAATATATGTATAAAGATTTAAGAATGACTAGGAATGATTTCATTTCTCTATCTAACTAGCAACCTATATACACATACATAACTATGAATATGCACGCATACACATTATTTTCCTTTCTTTTTAGAGGGGTATGAAAGTTATCTTTCTGATAATCAATGCCTTATTTTTTTTCCAAAGTATCAATTCGAAATTATTCGTGACATTTTCAGCAAAACTATGTTTTTTCACATTTGGTATCTACATCACTACATTACTGCAAACAGTTCCTCCTGGGTCATTCTCTTGACTTCACAATCTAGGTTTTATAACATAATACCCATATGGGAATTTGTGAATATTTCATTGGTCATAGTCTGATAGATTGTCCATTGAAAGGTGGGATCTGCCTTCTATCCGTATGACACTGTAAGTTTTCACTTTCTCATTTAATTCTTCTGGGAATAGCTTTTATTCCCCACACCCTTCCTCTGCCTATTCACTCTTTTGTTTTAATCATCTTACTTCTCTTATTTCCCTTTTACCATTTCCTGAGCAGTCTCCTTTGTTACACTTTTCCCCAGATGAACAATTCATCTTAGCTTTTTCCTGAAAGTTTCACATTTTTTCTCTATGAGATACTGAGAGAAAACTGTATCTTGCATTTACATATATGACTGAGACATGTAGAGAACATAAAGCTATCATTAGTTGATGTTAATTGTGAGCATAGAGCCTAGTTTTTACTTGAAATCTTCTGCAGACCTCCAAGCTATATTAATTACTACATACTTAAGAAACCAGGTTCAGATTTCACAAAATCAGAAAGAAACTATGAAAAGTAATTGACTAGATACCAATTCCAATGCTGCATTCTGTAGACAATACATTTTTTCTGTGAGAACTGCTTGTAATCGGGACACTTGATTTTAAACATTTACTAAAGTATTATCTACTAACACTAGTATATTTTGAAAGATTTTTCTATCCTTGATACTCATAATGCTGTCTATCATGTCATCTACATGTTTTCTACTCATGTTTTATATCTTTTACTAAATATGTTTCTCAAGGGCAGAACTCACATCTGACTCTTCCCTCCCTAACCAATGGGAATGTTAGAAAATTAATTTTCAAGCAATGAATTTCAGCATTTTATCAGGAGAATATGTTCATATTTTCTTCATAGCTATGACATTGTTGAAGAGATACAACATAAAATTTGGCATTAATTTTGGATCGATGATTAGCTAAAGATTTTTTCCTCTTTTAAAGTGGCAAAAATGTTATATTAATATAACCAATTATTTTTCAGTGCTTTCCATATCAAAATGGTTCTTCAGAGACTATATTGAGCAAATGTATTTATGTACTTCTACTGAATGATAAACAGCCAACATCATAAGTCAAAGTTATTATGATTATCTGATAAGAACTTCACTGTGTATTTCAATGAAATTCAGATCCATGAAGAAACAAAATAACTATTAGAAAAGTTACTTTTCCAGAATAATACTAAACTTCCCTATGCTTTACAAAATTTATAGATTTTCCATACTGGACCATTCATTGGATATATGTAAATTTATGTAAGAGCCTCACTCCAAGCATGAAAAGAGCAAATATATGTTTATATATTTAAAGTAAATAATTCAAAAACTCAGCTCTCATAACCTGTTCTTTTCACATAAATATATTTAAATTAAAAGTTGTTACCTATCCTAATTCTTTCAAAAAATTTAATTAGATAAAGTAAGGTATGCATGTTTCATACCTGAACCAAATTTCAAATCTACATTTGATCTCAAGACCCACCTCTTATCACCTAGGATACACTGGGTAAAGTATGCAACATCTTTCTGCTATATTTTTATCATCTGAAAAATAAGGTGAACAATTACACCTAACTGATAATCTTAAGAGAGATAATGGCTACAAATGGATTAGAAGAATACTGATACTAAATACTTTAGAGCAGTGGTATCAAACAATAACAGATATAATGGAGTTTCAAAACTCAATAAATTCAAAATTAAATAATTTTAAAACAAGACTTACAAAATAATTACAAGAAATTTTATTGTTGGGATGAAAGGAAAAGTCCCCTACCCTCTTGGTTCTTCCAGGCCTGAAAAGCAATCAAATCAGCATCAGATGGTTTAGCAAATGTAAAACATTTAATTTAATAGCATGTATGTTGAAGCTATAATGATTGATAATTAGGGACATCAGTTAGGGAGAAAAGGGTATCAGTTGGTGTTGAGGGACCTGAGGCTTCATCCTTACTCTGAATATTAATGAGTCTCTAGACATGTTCTAGAGAATGGATGAGAATCTCTCAGCCACATTCTTCTGAGTTCTAAAGAGAGAAAAAAGTTTGTTTCTTTCATTAGGAAAAAAACAGAAGTTTAAGACATGATGATTTCTTCCAAGATTATGGGAGGGCAAAGTGACTCAGAACAAAGAACAGAAAATTCTCAGCCTGAAGGAATTTCATTGCTCCTGGCTCAAAATACTCAACAGGCCAGAGTAGAATGTTTTGAGACCAGTTCTGAGAGCCTTGCAATGGTTTTATTAGGGGCATCATCATTAAATTTTAGAAAATATCTCATTAATAAACTAAGTACTAGAATTTGAATATTTAGGCAACAGGACTCACTGAAATAAGAGTCAAAGTTTTATCTTTATCAAGGGAAAGAGGCTACTTATATAACCTTGGGAAAAGGAAAAATATTATATAGAAGAATTTTATCTTTATTAACTTTATTAAATAGCCTGGCATAAGAAAATAGGATAAGAGATGGTAATAGGAAAGAAAGGGAAATATTTCAGTTAGATAGAAGAAAAAAATGAAACCTTTGTATTGTTTTGATAGCCAAGTAAAGGCATATTACACTTTCATCCGAACTGACTGTGCATATATCCACAAAACAGTATATTAACAACCAAAAGATTCAGATGGCTTAGCAATCAAAACTTTCACGTTTTCAGAAAATAACAGAAACACAGTTGTTGACATCAAGAAATAAAAACTCGTCTTTGGGGTTGAAAGTAGAAAGAGAATGGAAATTGTCAAAAATTCAACCCTGCAGGAGCAGTAATGAAAGCATGAAGGGAAATACAGAATTCCAGTAAGGACTAGATCTTGGGGTAATACTCTACAAAGTCAGTTGATGTCTTGATGATGTAACCTCCTAAATTCCTCTTAGTTGTTGTCTAAAAACAACCAAGAACTGACAGGGTGAAGATCAAATGGCTCCAATTTGAGATTACAGACTTCAGTGTCTCATGACTCTCCTACAAGAAAAACCCTTCTTTACAGGCTACTGAGCAACATAAAGATTACTAGCAACATCTAGTGGCCTCCCTATGAAAATGCTCTTGCACCTTGGTCCTGAAGGTAGAGAGTGAGAACCTAACAATGGCGAGCTATTGATGCCACTTAAATGGATTTCTCATTTCTAGGGAAAAAAGCAATGAAAATAAGGGCAACTGTAGTCAAAGCAACATGGGAAACATCATAAGAAGTGTTTTATTATAACTGTATCCTGCCTCTACAGTTGATCTAGTTACTCCAAAAGCAGTAAAATATAACTGAATACATTAACATTTGTATAGTTTTGATCAGTCAATAGTGAGAGTGATGAAATAATGAGAAATTAATTTCCAGAAAGTAACGTATGGCATTGTTTATACCGACACAGTAGATGTAATTATAAAGCCTGTTTAAATTTTACTTCTCTGTCAAAAATGGTCATTTTTAACTATCCTTTTGCAGAGACAATTCTATTTTGTAACATTAAATAAAAGAGAAAGTTTTTACTGCTTGCCATTTACCCATCTGTCTAAATCATTTACTCTATATCTAGTGGTCACAATGTAATTTATTCTTACTAGTTCAGAGAATCTGTTGGAATAAATCATTTGGAAGAATTCTATTGATCAGGACACTGTTGACAAATTTGCCAAGTATCTGCACATAAGAAAATGTGGGTGTATTTTTTTTGAAGTGATGTGCAACAATGTACAACAAAAATGTCAAAATGATTTTAAAGAATAAAAGCAAATTCTAGCAAAAAAGTAGTGGATAATAAAAGACAATAATCATTAAGCAAACTTTTAAATACAGAAAAGAAATGGACATTATCTGAATCCTCATTTACTCAGATGTTCTTAAAATATTAAGCATTGAGTGAAATCTTGCCTCTAAATGCTATGTTAGAATGTGCCTTTGATAACCATGAATCCTTCCTTTTCTGAATGTAGCTTAGTTAGTTGCAAGTTTCTCTTTAAAGCCTTTTGGATGGCAGTTCTTTTTATTCACAGCTCACTTCTTTTCTTAATTAGTAGCTTGAATGTGATTTTTTTTAATTGAGCAGGCTGTGTAGCTAAATGGTTGGTTTTGTTTTTTTTGTTTTTCTACATTCCTACACTGGGGAAGGCTTTAAAATGAAGACAGAAGACAATAGAGATTGACTACATACTTTATAGATCCAAATTGAGGGAAATGCTGATAATTACATGGATTCAGCAACACTTTGTCTCTTGGCATCTGTACTTGTAAAAACAATGAAATAATCATGGACAAATATGATGTGAAATGTGTCTATAGCGTGGCATGTTTTAACACTGAACATTGCAGAGAGATAAGTATTACTCGCTAATTTTAAAATTTCTCTGAACTGTGGCCATTAACCCTAATAATTATTTAAAGACTCTAATAAAGATGAGTCTACTTGCACTGCATTTTACAGAAAAGAAAATGAGTAAAATGGTAAAATTCAATTTGGAGAGTGTACCACTTGTGCATTTTGTCATTTTCCTACCTGTTATGATTTGAAACTGCAACATTGCCTTGTATAATCCCCTCAAATTTAAAGATTTCTTCAGTTGAAAGTTTGCTTCTTTGCTATTTTGTTCCTGCTTTTGTTGTGGAAACAATTTGTTGGAGGCCTTTATGCCCAAGATGTTAGTTTTGGAGAGTGTTCCTGAGCTCCATGGGTGGCCATTGGGAAACAGTAGGTCTAATTGATAAAACATTGAATAGACTGTTCCTTCCAGAGTAGTCATTTTTCTCATACATACTCTTAGAAATAACAACAAAAAAGCTGCTGGTTTGTCTTAACCCTCTGGTGGAAAACTCGAAAAGGGAGGTTTATTAATGTCTTGACACAATAAGGCACTGTCTTCCACTCCACAGCTTCTATGAAAACAGATTCAGACTGTTTATCTAAACAGTTTATCTAGACAACCCACACTCAAGATTAAAAACATGAAACTGATAAGACTTTGAACTATTTATCATTAATACAGATTTTTGTTAAGGAATAACAGTATATTCTTACAGATTTTCTATGAGGAAGATAATATATTTCTATTAATTAGTGTGTCTTTTATTTTCCCCCCTCTGTAACTTTGTGCTATCTTCCACAAATTTGCAATTCGTTGTCATTTCCTGAGTAATTTTAAAAGATAAAAGTGTATATTTTACTTTGTAGCATGAGACTAAAACACAGTAAATAGCTATTCTCTGAGTATAAACTAGGGAAAGCCAAGTTTCATTCATCTCTGTTCTTTCCTAACAGAGCAAGTTCATTATGGCATTTTGACTGAAAAAAAAATAGTGATTGCATTTGTTATAGAAAAGGGATATTGCCAGTAATTATTTCTGAGCCAGAGCTCTGTCAGCAGAAATGGAGCATGCTCAACTCTCCCTCCCATATCAAGAATCTCAGATGAGTTGATTCGCACCATTGTCTATGGATTGTATTTTTCCTCCATTCTCAGCAAGATGATTACCGAATATTGGTACGGATCCTATTGTTCCATAAAAGCAATCCTCATTAGAGACCTGTAACTTGGTAAAGAACCATATTACAAAGGAAGATGGAAAAGCAGATTGTGCCAGTAGCATATTTTCTATGCCTCTCTTTTATTTGCATCTACAGAGTTGAAGTGAAACAGAGCTGGCCTTGGGCAAAAAGATAAAGTAGGAAATCTAAGCCCAGCTACTTTCTGTGGTCTGTAACTCTCCGGAGTTGTGAATTCTCCCCAGCCTTCAAGATACATACCCCTCCCCCAACACACACACACACACACACACACACACACACCATTTCAAATATTCTCTTTCCTCTTTGTTTCAGGTCAAAGACTCATATTTTTGATATGCAGCACAAATGATTCTAAGTCAAAAAGTGATTTACTCAAGATATTCGCATTTTAATTCAAAATCTGCTTGTTAGATGTAAAAATCATCACAAGTCAAAAGTGGGAAAGGCAAAAATATTGTTCAAGGACAAAACAGAGTTGAGAGGGAAAACAAGTTGTATTTTTGGAAGACAGTCAGACTTTTTTGTTTGTTTTGCCAAAAAAAAATCATAGCAGCCACCTCTCAGAATCTGTTTCCAAAGGCAAGCTTGATTCAGTTCTATCAGAGTAGCAGAAGGAAAATGTGTTTAGAAGTAATCAACACAAGAAAGTCCATTCTCATGTTTCTACAAAAGCTTATGCAACTACTTCTATTTAAAAAGTTGAGACCAGAAAATAGGAAGAAAGAGAAGAAGGGAGGGAGAGAGAAAGGGGGGGGCATTTCACATTAAGGAAGTAATATACAAGCTTCGTTGTTTGTTCTAGTCCTAGGGGCACACATCCCACATTTTACTCAGCACTTCAGGTCTAATGTTTATATGATGAAAACATGTAGAATCAATAATCAACAATTTTGCTCAATATGTTCAGCACTGATTTAGTTTTGTTCATTTTTTGCTTTTCCCCCTCCATTCTTGAAGACAGATCATTGCCTTAGTCAAGTACCAGATTAAGTGTGGAAGTTATGTGGTAAGAAACTTATGTGCTTTAATAGTTCTTGGTGTTGTGCTATACATGGATGTTTATTGCAGCGCTATTTATAATTTTATAACTATTATATGACTATTTATAATTGCAAGGACATGGAAGCAACCGAAATGCCCCAAAACAGATGACTGAATGAGAAAATGTGGTATATATACATAGTGGAATATTGCTCATCAATTAAAAATGACAAGTTGGATGATTTTATGATAACATGAATGGACTTAGAAAAGTTCATATTAGTAGAAACAAGTCAAAAAGAGAGAAATCAAATGGTTTTGCTACAATATGGGACATGGGGAAGATAAACAAAAAGCCATGAAGAAAAGTCAAAACAAGCCAACAACTAAATTGAAATACACAACTTGCGGGGGTGGGACAGGGTGGGAACGGTCAAAGAGGGAGGGTGAACCCCAGAGATCACAGGGTTGTGAAATTTATATATAAATAAATTATTTTTTAAAAAAATATGTCTTGGTGTTGTGACATGCCCACATTGTGAAAGGAATGAGGCAACTGGGTCTGAGATGTGGCAGATTCCTTGCTTATGTACAATATTAGTGGGTGGGGTGGTTGGCACAGTTGTTCACATTAGTAGTCAAGGTATCTGGGAACTGCATTCTAACAATTGGTTTTTCAGTTCCAATCTTCAATCAGTAAAATGACCAAACTGGTATCTTAAGGGAGTATCTATCATCCTTAATCCAGAAGCTGCTTCCTTTAGTCAGTTCTAAATCTCAATTCTTTCATGCTGGTATTTTTTGTAAACTAGCTACTGACTACTTTGAGTATTTCTTTAAGAATCTTTGAAAGAGCAGAATCAGCAGAAAGAGAAGGGCATTCCAAATGTTCTGGAATTTGGTTGGTGCTAAATTCAAGATAAATGTATGGAAACTGGGGATGATTCAATGGTCAAAGGTAGGACTCTTCCTTTTAAAAGTTATTCATATCTCTGTGTGAATATATGATACTCAATAGTGTGCGGTGTTGGGAGGATCAGTGAGCATGAACACAGATTTGAGACACTAGCGAGGTAATAAACAGAGAAAATAAATTACAATTTCGATTTCATTATAAAAAAGAAATGCTAGCTACAGTAGTTCACATAAATTTCATATGCATTGATAGCTTTTTGTTGTATAGAATAAAAAGTATCATTCTTATTAAAAAAACTTACTCAATTACTGTAGTTTTGACTTCATGATTCTTGCAAATTTAATACATGCTCTCCTGCATGCTGCAAAACAAAACATATTTTGTATTATTTGGACTAAAATTAATAGTACACTACTAATTGTACACTATTAATAGTGAGCACACTACTAATTTTAGTCCAAATAATATGAAATATGTTTTGTTTTGTTTTTCATTGCATTATTTCATTTCAATATATTACTTGGGAGGAATATAAATTTATATTTCAGCATTATTGAGGAATTATGAATATCTGACCAAATAACTAAAACTTGTCTCTTCAAAATAAACTAATTTTTCTTATAAGAAAATATATTACTTATGTGCGTATGTATTATAGTCCAGAGATTGCCAATTTGTCACATATACTATAAAAAATAGTGCAGATATTATTTAGAGTAGTACTGAACCATATCTCAAGTGTTATGAGTTTATGATGATGGAAGCTTCTCATTCACTTCAAAATTCAACACAGATATTTTTAACCAAAGAATTGCCTTCCTCCTGTTGTAACTGAGGGAACCAGGATTCAGCTATTTTAAGCACCTTCTATTCCATGGGACTTTCTACACTCTGCAAAACTGATAGGAAAGTAGGAATATGGAAAGGATATTTTTATTTTTCTGAATGAGTAATCTTAGAACTGATGCACATTGCTTCTACCAAGATTTCATTGCATTTTGTTTGACTACTACTAAACCTAAGGAACTGCTACTGCCATCATGTCTCTCAGGGCTTTTCCTTCCTGAATGTTTTTCTTTTGTTTTATTTACAACCCAGAGACTAAAACAACAAGGAATAAAAAGGATACTGAGGAAAAGATAAATGAAGGTTGCTATTGAATCTAAGAGTAGAATCATTGGTGATCTAACATCAGTACAATTATGCAGAATATGTTGACATAGAAGACACTAGACTTACATTTTTATTCCACTGGCATCTCCATCCTTATCTTCTCAGGTGAACTTGGGAAAATAATGTTATTTAGGTCCATGTTTTTGTGGTTATAAGAGAACTACATTAAGGAAAACCTCCTAAGACCATGATTTAATATTAAATTATTTTTAAGCCTATATTAACTGATAGGCTTTGTAGTTTTGACATGGGTAAATGTATGGTTTTATTTATTCTTGCAATATCAAAAATCTCAGCTTTCTATTATTAGCGGTACTATTACAAATAGAAGTAGTCTTTCTACCACTTGAATTAAACTTAACTTTTTTTTTCAGAAGTTACTCTATTCCCTACAACTAGTTCAATGAACGATATACATATAGGTGTGTATATATATATATATATATATATATATATATATATATATATATATATATATATGCATGTCTATATGTACCTTAAATTTAGTCAGAGGTAGCATAACAGAGATATAATCCAGAAGTTAACTCTTGAAATTATAATATCTCATGTCTGTATTATACTACATCTATAGACACTATAGGAAACCATTAAAGATAAATTATCATTAAATAACTCAATCACATATGTAGATCTGTGAACTTAGCCCAAAGTGAAAAATCACTGTAGTGTATGATTCTACTTTTAGGACAAGTGGCCTTCACACTGAACACTCTGTCTTAGTTTCCTTGTTTGCAAAATAATTTTATATAGCTAACCCCTAGCTGCCTCAAATGCCTTAAGTACCAATTAAGCCACTGCTCCAAAGCAATAAAAAATCTAACTTCTGAGTATTAACTATATGAACATAAGGTAATGAAACCAACTCAATTATCCATGGTAAAAGATGACAAGGAAAAGTAAGACTAAATTAAATATACAGGTGTCCCAAACCACATTTTTGCCATTCACCTAAGCTCTTAACTAGCACTAATAAGCTACAAAATAGATAGATTTTGAATTTTATCTCTTCCCCTCTCCACCTTCTACTCGTGTCTGGTTTAAATGCTAATGGGCAGTCAACCACCCTTTAAAAAGGCAGGAAAAGCAGAGGCTGGACTGTGCAATCAATAGACTGGATAATTAGCCCTTGAGTAATTGAGAGTTAACTGTCTTATATTAACTCACCCCATTACTCCCAGAATATGAATAAGCCAGGAAAAGTGGTACAGGAATATGAAAGAGCAGAAGTAAAAGTAAGAGCAGTAAAGGAACAAAATTCTTTTCCAAGGCATTATCATCTGAGATGAGTGTTCACGGCACAAAGCCAGATAATGGCAACCTTGCAGGACAACTCAAAACATGACAAAATGGTCCACTAGAGCCATAAGAGAGACATTTCCCCTCAGAACCAAATTGTTTTTCTCCTTTCTTACTACAACAAAAGACTTACTCTAGGCATTGGCTGTGTTCCCAAAAGATTGGGTAATTAAGCAGGTAAGATTTCCAAGGAGAAATAAATATTTTTCAGTTACTAGACACTGTCATTGGGCTTTGATTCAAATGTGCATAATTTTTGAACAGGAAACATAATGAAGGGAATGTTTCACAAATTAATATAAAGCCCAAAGGCATACCTAGCATTCTTTTACATGAAATCACTGTCTTTCAGATGCCAGGAATGTCGGCAAGTACCCATCTTGGAAAATGTGCTTCCCCTTGTAGTGTTAGCATCAATTTTATGGGGAGGGGGGGAATAAAACCTAGTTGAAGAAAAATGCTTATAATATATAACCTAAGCCAATGTTCTAAGTTTGAAGATATTTTTAAATGGTTATTGGTTTCAGCATAATCACTGAATATAGTGTCTCTTCTTCAAATGTTAAGGAGCTAACGGATAGGGCTAAGTGGCGTCCATAAAGTCACAGAGTACATAGTTCAAATTAGAGGTTTGAAAAGAGACTGCTGGGCCCCAGGCCCAGAACCCAAACAATTATTCTCCAAAAATGTCTGAAAGGTAAAATGGCTTAAAAAGCTGAGGAAATTCCTTCCAAATATAACTTTAACAATGTCAGTAAAAGTAGTCAAGCCAGGTTGAATGGCAATTTTAAGATGTTGGAAAATGACTGAGTCATCACAGAGAAGATTTAACAAAATTTCCCTATAGTGATAATAGGTTAAGGGTGATCATTTTATATTCTCTTATCTGTTTCCCCAAAGTAAAGAGCTAAGAATTTAACCATGCAATAAGGGAATATGCTTAGTGAAATTACAGTTTCTAAGAACTAGACTCAGGAAGTTTAAAATAATGTTATAAATATAAATTTGGGAATCTTGTTCTATGAAAAATAAAAAAATAACAAGAGTAACAAGTAAACACATAACGAATTACGTAAATTGCAAAACAACCTGTCTGAATTACACATTTGTTGGCATTAGTGAGCAATTGGTGACATATCTGAGTAATACATTATTAAATGATTAAACACTTTTGTAAGTAATTTTGAATTCTTATGAGTAGGGGAAGGGTAGGCTTTTTACTCAAAGTCCTTTGTCTGCTTTTGCTAGTCAGAGAAAAACCTATAATATAATCTGATACAAAAGGGGGCAAAGCCATTATCAACCTTTAAACTATCACATGCACACTAGTTACCTTTGTCAGATACCTGCTGCTTGCCCCACCTTCAGGCCCTCTCCCACCCCAAAGGGGGGAAAAAATTAAATCTACCCTTTTTTCTAACTGCCCACAATTCTTGCTATGTAATTTCCAAGCCAGATCAAACTCTTAAAATGGTCAAACTATTTATTACTAAACAAGTAGTGATTACCTATATATGTACTACAAAACAAACATGTAAAAAAAAAATCCTAGCTACCCCATTACATGTGTTACAAAATAAAAATTAAATAATACCCAAATACTCCACCATTGTCCAAAACTATCTTTAGTCCCTGTCACCTCACCACAATGTCCAATTAATCTGAGTTCCAAAAGCACATGTTCCAAATACAGGGCATCCTTCTTTTTCTCCTTTGACATGTGTTCTGACTTCCTCCAAACATATAGTTAGAGATGTGATGTTCTTTTTCTCTTTTAGCATTCTCTCAACTTTAGGTAGCAAAAAACTCCAAGATACAGGAACCAACAACATAGAGTCCATTTACTTGGATCTAGCTCATGGCCTCTCCAAAAGCATCTGAGTCAATCTAGATAAGACAAACTGCAACACAAAGTTCAAATCTCCAAACTCTTTAAAAACTCAGCACACACACTCAGCTTATGCATGCTAAAGCTGTTAGGTCACCAGCTTAGGTCCAAGGCCATGGGCCCAGGCTGCCTTGGCTATGTGGCCAGGCTCACATCCTCCTCAAAAAATGGCTGATTCTTTTCTTTCTTTTCTAAGCTGTTCTTCTTGCCTTGCTTTTCCCACACTTTACTTCAGGTAACAGAGTCTTGCCAATCATTCCTTATCACAAAAACTTGTTTTCTCTCCTCCCCTTCCATCCTTCTGAATGGAAACTATGAATTCTAATAAAAGCTAGCACCACACTTTGACATGTCCTTCTTGAAATTTACAATTCTAAAGCAACAGGGAAGTAACTCTTTTTTCCTAGCTATTATCAATGCATGACATCAGCTATGTTAAGGACAAATATCCTCCAACATAACCATCTTATGCCCCCTTTGTAATATTGACTATCAATCCAATTTAAAAATCTTCAAATCTTTTTTTTCCATATGATTGCATGGTCATCATGCAATGGGGGAAACAATATCAGTCACTGGGTAGTAAGTTACGGAGGCAGTCAAATTCAAATAAATATTGTATTGATTATCAACTTGTTGCCAATTGGTCCAGGTATCATTGCCTGCAAGATGAAAATAGAAGACTCTTGCAATATTGTTTATCACAGAGCACTGGAAGAATATTATATGGAAAAATTATTTCCCTCCTACATCCCATCAGCTCTAGTTTACTCCTACTGCCTAGGCATTTCTCTTATTCCATGCAAGGCTTTCCAACCTCTGCTTCTCATTCTATTTGTTTATAGCTGTATAAACAAATTGCCTCTGTTGGCAATTTTCCCCGTCATTTGCCCCTGGGAGATTTGTAGTCAAATGTACAAAGAACGCCTTATTCAGTTGATACCGGGTCAAAATGGGCAGAAGCCTTCAACCAACAAGCCACAGGAAGAAAAATGGCACTTTTAAAACGAGGCTTCTACTGCCCAGCTTATTACCAGATTTGTATAACCAAAACCCACAGCAGCCGTTACTAAAGTCATAAAGCAATGTAAACAGCAGGGTTGTTTTTCCAACTGCATCACTCACCTGTATCACAATGGCACCTCATGTTTCCCAGTACCTGCAGTTGTAGATTTCTGGCAATTTCCAGAGAACAGATTTCAAGCAAGTTCTACCAGTACAGGGTTTTATTTACAAGGAAAATTAACCAGCAAAACAAAAAGTTCTTAATGCAACAAGTGGCCAGTTATTTTACCCCAAGAACTGTTTAGCCCAAAGGTTCCAAGTACATCTAATATCACCCTGCAAAGTCCAGTCTTTCTTTTTCATCTTCTCTTCACTTCTCTCTCCAGCATTCCCAGCTGGTCCACTTCTCCAAGGCACTTCAACCTTTTCCAACAAATGCTGATGCAAACTCAGTTTTCCAAATCCCTTACTTTCCCAGGTATCAGCTTTGCAGCCAGTTCCCAAACCACTTTGCTGCGGCTCCACATGCTTCCTTTACCGGGCCCACATTTGGCAGCATCTGGCCAAATGCATCAGGCCTGCCCCCAGCAGCTCCTGGTCATTCCAGCCTGTTATTCTGGCATCCAATTCCACACCGGCCACTTCTCTGCCTGTCACTCTCCTACCATGGCTCTTTGCCACAAACCAGCTCACTCTTCCAGGGGATTTCCCCTGGTCAGGCCATGTGGGCCTGTTCTATGGGTCCTTGATTCTCATCTCTCCTGCACTTCTCTTGTCACTTGTCCCTGTTGTCCGCCCTTTTCCCACTTCTCGCTTCTTCTCATGGGTCTTTCTCTCAGATCTCACCCACCAGGGCACTTTGGAGCCCATAATATTTTCAACTGCATCACTACCCTGTATCACAATGGCACCTCATGTTTCCCAGTACCTGCAGCTATGGATTTCTGGCAATTTCCGAGAGCAGATTTCAAGCAAGTTCTACCAGTACAGCAAGGCAGTGATTTTTCTCCCATTCAGTGAATCACAGCTGTGCCACCTCCACCAAGTTCTGCAGTTCAACCATGGAAAAGTAACTCTTCCTTGGGGGCTCTGTATTATCCATGGTGTCAGGAACTGTTCTTTGTATCAATTAATCCTGCATTCTTTAGAACTTTTTTATTACTATCCATCCCTTAGTAACTGAAGTCCCCTGATACAGTTAATAATTCTTTATTATAAATCTCCTGTTCAAATCACTCTGGGATTCTGTGTCATGAATGAACTCTGACTGATACAAACTATCACTAAACCACCTATAATTCTCTATAATGTTATTATTACAGACTTTAATGTGAATAATTTTTAAATGTTGAAACAATAAAGGGAATTTTTAATATGCTAGCAACTTGAATATTTATGTATTTGAAAGAGGTATCACATGTACAGTTATTCTTTTAAGAAAATTTTCTGAAATTATACTATATTTGAATGACACTAAGAATTCATCCTTTGTATGTGACTCTCCAACCTACATATACGCAAGCTTTCTAAAACGTTATCAATGTTTTATGCCAGGCAAAAGCTCATAAACTTTTGAATTCACAATTTATGCCAAAATATAATGCTTCTTAACTGCAAATATGAAATCCCACACTGGCCAAAATTACAGAATATTTAAAAATATTTTGAGATTGAAATGAGTTATGACTTTTTCCTCAAAAACACATTATTTTATGCATTTCCTACCAGTACTTTCATCATGCTGATCCTGTCTGTTCAGTCAAGTATCTTTTTCTTTGCACTGAAAAAGAATCACAGGGGGAATAAACTACTAGGCAGAATGGATCAGCATCCAGCTTGCAGACCATTGTGAATATTTATAGAACATCTGAGTATTATTAGCTGAGTCTTTTTCTCAAAGCAATGCTTGGTGTAATATGTGATCAGAATAATATCTGAGAAAAGAAAAGCCTGTCTAGGTGGTATGAGTGTACAAATACACTGATACCCACATGCTCACATTTGTGTAACTTGCCCACTGGCATTTTTTTGGTAGTATTTTCAGTTTCCTCTAAGGCCCAGTTCTGTCTTTCATCTTTCACTTTTAGTGTCTTGCAAAGTCAGGCCTAGATCTTCTTCTCTTGAGGCAAGAGAAACATAAACATAGTGTACTTTATGAAAACAATGCAGGCTCATTCAATAGAAATCAAGAATACACATAAGCAAAAGTCTCTAAGTAGCAGTCATAATCCTTTTAATTTATCCAGAATAAATTCTTACCATATTATAAAATCATATAAAAGTATGAGTACTCAAAGACATAAGGTACACAGTTCAGAATCTTTTCCTAAATATATCATATGCATAGATAAATATATAATGTATATATACATATAATGTACATAATTATAGATCCTATGCAATCTATGTATATGCATATAGTGCCTCTACTATATATGTACTATGTATATAATTATATATAATGTGTATATATGTGCTCATTACTAGTCTTGGTATCTTACTTGCCTATGTGTACATATATATAGTATATATATATACACACTAGTCAATGTCTATCTATCTATCTATGCATATATCTGTTTCCTTACAGTTTTTCCTAATAGTGTGAATTAAATTGTATGTTTCTATTGTATGCTGCATTTCAGTTCTATGACAATTCAGTGTTGAAAAAGAATACAAGGTAAACATCTGTGCTATAACAATCTCCTGACAGGCAACTTGCTTGGCCTGGCTATCTACTTTAGCCTTAGTTACTCTTTGAGATCCAGGAGTGCTGTCCAGGAGTACAAGTTCACACTCAGAAAAAATGGACACAGTTTCCCAAAAAAATTTTTAAAAAAAGACCAGTGAGCCAGACATGGACCAACAGCTTCCAGAATTATCATACAATATTGATTATGTTTGTATGGAAGTTGAAGAGAAGTTGGAGTGACCATACAAACATAATCAATATTGTATGATAATTACAAAATATTTTTTTAAAAAAGAATACAAGGTAAAATTCAATAACAAAAAGGAATATAAAAATTTCTTTTAAATAGTTAAAAAAAATCTGGACTAAAGAATGTTTTTCTTACAAAGCATTATCTTGACTAAACAGAATACTTTTGACTCAGTACCCTTTCATTGGAGAAAATGCTTGTTATAATTGGAATTATAGAAATCATAATTTGTAAGCATGAAGTACCTCAAGATATCAGAAGTGGTGAGCAGGTGGAAATCGGGTCAAAAATACGGCAGAAGCCTCCAACCAACAAGTCACATTTAAAATGCAGCTTCTGCTACCCAGGTTCCCTCAGTTTAGTACCAGCCATGCATAGCAGTTGCTAGTCAAACACAGTTTAACAGGGTTTTATTTAAAAGGGAAGTAACAGGGAAAACAAAAAGTCCTTAAAGCCACAAGTGGCCAGTTATCTTACACCAGTCACAATCTTCAGTCCCAAAGGTCCCAAAGATCCAAATCCATGATGGTGTCCCTTTGCCCCTCCAAACCTGAGAGGCAGACACTCTGCAAGGTTCAGTCTTTCTCCTGCATCTTCTCTTTGCTTCTTCTCCAGTGTTCTGAGCTGCTCCATTTTTCCCAAGGTGCTTCAAACTTCAACAAAATGCTGATAACCAAACCCCAGGTACCAACTCACTATGCCACCTCACTGTGGTGCCACACTCTCCACACTGAGCACTCTTCTCCAGCCACTATGACTCCTTGCCACCACTAGTTCACTCTTCCAAGGGGTTTCTGCACAACCTGATCACTCAGGCTACTCCTTTACCCGCCTACCATTCTCATGTCTTTCCTGTCCCCAAAAGTCTCTTTCTAGTCTCTGTTCCTATCCTTTCTCTCTCTTTTATTTTCCTTAAAAACCAAAGGATCCAATTTCCCTCTTCAATACATCCTCTAGATGATACATTTCTCTCCCACACCTAGAATTTGTAATAAAGTAAAAGTACCCTTATCCTGTTCAGGTCATTTTTTTTTGTTGTTGAGACTAGATCTCACTATTTTTGCCCATGGAACCGCAGGCTCACGTTGCCTGGGGTACCATGGACTCAAGCAATCCCCAGTCTCAGGCGCGCACCACCACACCCAGCTATTTTTTGGGACTAGGTCTCGCTGTGTTGCCCCAAGCTAGACTCAAACCATGAGCCCTAGCCCCAGCCACATCATAGACTGAAGCTTACAGGCATGAGCCACAGTGCCCGGCTTTACGCCATCTTTTACTTCTGCGTTTTTCAGGAACAACTAATGGCATCAATGTTTAAATTTTAATACTGTCCATATTGGGGTCCCAGCTTCAAGGTCACAAGTTTAATGCTAAAAGATTAAGATCTAGAATATGAGGTACCAGTGCAGGTGACTCTCACTGAACTACAGAATTTCATATTTTATTTCAGTTTCAAAAATGAAAAGTTTGATATCAATATCTCAAAACTTAATTGTGTAAAATTACTTTCCTTTCACATTATTCCAGTCATGTTGAACTTCATGAGGCAGCTTAGTGAATTAAAAATTTGTCCAACTATGGGAAATTCTATATGCTGAAAAAGTAAATAAGGCTGTTTAAATTAAGTAAATTAAAAAAAAATAGGATCAAAAGGTACTTTTTAAGGCAGTATTGTGTATTTGTGTGCATGTGTTTAACTTGTAGGTTAAAGACTATAAAATATCTCTAGCAAAACCTGTTGTTTGTTATACGTTCTTACTTCAGAAAACGGACTTTACTAATGTGTAAAATCAAGCAGATTTTTTTTTCTGTCAAGAAAACTAGAAGGAGCACATTCCTGTCACCACTATCTCAGGAAAAGATGACATGCTACATTATTCCAACTTGAGAGGATACAAGATTTCTTAGTGTGTAATGATTTATTTTTGTTGAGTCACTCATAAGTAACCCTATTTAATAAAAATTTTCAAAACATAATAGTCATCAGTAAGCAATCTTCTATCAAAATTAAATTATAAACATAGTAAAAAAATTACTAAAACTTAGCCAGAAACAGAAAGCACAAATTTTATACTTTCCATTGCAAGAAATTTCTTATATGATTCCTAAGAATTTCAATATGAAGTTATTTTTATTCTATCTTTCATTATTACTATCTTGCTACTGGCTTTATCACCTGTATAAGTAGATGGCCCTAAGAATCAAGTATTAGAAAATTTAACTTTTAAAGATTAATTTGGAAAACTTTCCAAATGGTACATCTTCATATATGATTTAAGTTGATCATACAGACAAAGAAAAATCAATAATAAAATTTATTCTCCATGGATAACTTGCAAACTTGGAAAATCTCTATATAGACTAATTATTGCCCAGTATGCCTATTGTTTGACCACTTTAAAATCATACGGTCTTTTTAAATAGTTTTACAGTATCCTGATATTTACACTCAACAGTTCTAAACACTGTACCAGAACATCCATATGATTCAGTTAAACTCCACACTCATTAGAAAAGTAGAGTTTAACTTTTGCAATTGAATACCCGTTACATATAAAAACTTACCTTAAGATGATTAAACATATACAAAATAAATCTTTATCCTGTAAGAATTTTAAAATTAATTAAGAACACATGAACAAAAAAACTATTCAAAAAAAAAAAAAGACTAAAGGACTAAACATGGACAAATAACAAAAAGAAAGGAGGCAAAGAAACCAGAGGGAACATGGTGCGGTAGGATAATCCTATGGGGATCAACAATTATGCATTCATGTATGTATTGTACAAAATCCAAAAATAAAAATATTTAATTAAAAAACTATTCAATATAAGCAAGATATTTTAAGAAATAGCATTCAAAGCATGAACTTATATTTATGAATATTAAGTAAAAAATGATTTTGATCTTAGCCATACATTTATTTTTACATGGCTATTTCCAGAATTATTTACATGTATATTGAAACTCACTACTATCTAAGTAAAATATTTTGCTGTCTTAAATAAGAATGTTTTATTGGTAATTTCAGACCATCTTCCTATTAAAACTCAAAGTACTGAAAAGTCAACATCTCAGAAATATCATCCCATCTATCTAAGTTATAACTTATTGTTGGCATGGAAGTATTAAGGCGAACAATGGAAATCATCATATCGTATTATAAATCTCAGCAGCAAGTGTGAAACTTGGGCAGTAAGGTTAAATATCTTCATTAAAACTCAAGACTGTACACTTTAAATTTCAATGGAGTATATTCAGAATTATAAAGTACATGCAGGTTTAGTACTTAAATATCCATCAGAGATGCTTTGGTTAATGGATTTTGCAATATAAACAGTGATCTCAAAAGTCCTGTTTTTGAGTAAAAATAAAACAAAAACTAATCTAGAGTTACAATCTTTTTTCAAGACAGCGAACAGAAGAGAAAAGAAATTTTTATACCAATATTGATTCTAAAAAGTGGACACAATAGTTTAAAATTTAAATTTGGCTTGCAGTTATGAGAATTGGATTCTCAAGCTCCTTGAGTTTGCGGAAATCACTATTTGATTCTTAAGAGTCCTGTAAGCCAACCTTCTCTGTTTCTCAAGAAAAGTATCAGACTTTTCCCACTTCAGAAATCTTACTTCCCATGATACATTTTGAATTGAACAACGGTTGACAGTTTTATTACAAATATGTTGCATTTGTAATTGTTACACCAAAGAAGGCGAATGAAAAAAATTTGCAAACTTGTAAAATTGTAACTTAGTTCTATGGAGAATGAAGAAATAAATGCTAGCTGTAAAAATAATATCCTCAGAGATGTATATATCAAGAAGAGAAGAGTCAAATTTGATTTATTATTCACTTTGGGGATAGCACTTTCTGATGGGGGGGGGCGGGGAGGAACCTGCCTGAAATTATTCCACTTTACGTAAGAGGTGACAAATCACTTCTTATAGATTTCTTTCCAAAAGCTTTACTGTCGGTAGCGTGGAAATTGCTCGAAAGGGTTCTCTGTGTTTCTATTTTAATATCTCCCACTACACTATGCAAATGCCAGTCCGACCACTTTGCCTTTAGGGCTTTCAGGAAGCAGCTTTCTTTAAAGGTTACAGGTGATGTTATGTCTTCTAAGAATGTCAGTTCTCTTGACAGTTCTTTCGATGTCAACATGGTTGATACTAAAATTTAGGTAAACGGGTTTAATTTGAGAGAGGATTCTAATTCTTCCATATATTAATTTTATTTTTAACAAACTAGTAAGCTTCATTTGCATAGATTTTACTTCTAATTTATTTTTCTTTATTACTTTCTTTGCCATTTTCTCAGGGAAAATAATATAACTTTAGACTGATATTCCTTCATTCTCTTAAATCCAAATGTTTTGTTTAGAAATAATAATCAGACCTACCAGGGTGAGGAGATTTTGTCATGATCACTAGTAATCATCTACATAAAAGCAAACTAAATTTCTATAACTCACTGTGTTTAGGAACGATTTGATTTTTCATAACATTGAAAAATCATTTATGCATTATTTTAATTTTAAAAGGCTTATAATTATTATAAGCTTTAGTTTATTCTTACACAACTCAAAAATTATTTCAATTAAAAATAAGTGTGACGGGCCTTTAGCTCACCAGCTGTGCTAATTGCTATGACTTTTTGAATTAAAAAAAATGTTGCACAGAAATTCCATTTGCAATAAAACAAAATTCTAATTCAAATATGTTACACTTTGTTTTATTCCAGTCTATGGAAATGTTTATTTTCCATACCTGAATAATAACCCACATACTAAGCACATCAGTGTTCTACATTGCACTAAATATGTATTAATATTTCTCCTTACTGACCTATTCTATTTGGATATTACTCGATTACAAATTGGGTATTTTTAAATCTATTCTTCTTAATAAAATGAACTGAATTGTAACTATCTTGTATATTTTTAGTCAGCATTTGGGAGAGCATTTCAGTGATGATTTAATGTCAGCCAAAAATAGACCTTAAAAACTCAAAAACTATCCTATCTAGCTGCAGAGGAAATATATAAGATAAAAGGTAAAAATTGACATGCTTCTAAATGCACTTATTAAAGTGGAGGTAATATTAACATTACAAAACAAAATCCAACAAGCCTAAGCCAGCTCTTACTCCCGGGAAGTCTGCAAGTGAAATAATACTATATCAAGGTTTTACATATTTCTTAAAACCACACTTGAAATAAAAACATCATTTGAATTTTTACCATGACATGAACTCATTGCCCAATTACTTATCTGCTTTATTAAAATTGGGAATTAAGTATGATTGTTTTTGTTCAATGCAACTATGGAAGAGTCACTTTACCATGTACTCTATATTTATTTACCACTCTTCTGTCTCATGTTGGAGAATTCTTTTTTTAATTCTTTTTTCTTCCATTGTTCTAGACTGCATAGTTCTCTTGTCACTGAATTACCAGTAAACCATCAACATATTCCCTTGTGATCAGCCTTCTACTATTTTGCTTCCTTATCATCCATCCTTTTCTGCATGCTTCAGTTCTTTGGCCAACTTGCTTGTTTTGAACCTTTGTTTTTTTCTATATTTCACACCTAAGTGAGACCACTCAGTATTTATCTTTTCACTCATGACTAATCTCAGCTACATAATCCTTTCCAATTCCATGTCATTGCAAAGTATATGACAGTGCCTTTTTGATCACTAAGTAATATTCTACTAAATAAACATACCACAACTTTTTAATCATTCATCTATTATGGAACATTTGGGTTGTTTCCATAGCTTAGCTATGTAAATAATGCTTCAATAAATATAGGAATGTGGTTTTTCTTTTTAATTAAGTGTTTTTGTAACCTTTAGGTGGATACCTGAATGTGGAGACACTGGATCCTATGGTAGATCCACTTTTAGTGTTCTAAGGAAATTCTGCACAGATTTCTGTAGTGACTGGGCCAATTTACATTCCCACCAGCAGTGTAAGAGATTTCTTATAACCACAGAATTTTTAAAACAATTTTCAGGCATTCCAGAACAGACTCCCAAGAGATACAAAGTCATTTATCTCTGCTATGGAGGAGATCTTAAGAACCAACAATAATTCTCAGGATTGATTTTTACATGGTAGCCTATATCAGTAGTGGGTTGTTGTCAAACTACATTCCCAGAAGCTATGGCCAGCCATCTTTAAATTTGTGCAGACAGCTCTGCTAACCTCCTTCAAACACTAGTTATGATACTAGTTATGATAACCTTGTTATGCTGCATCTCACAAGAGACCATCAACTTTGTTTTCCTTCTATAAATAATATTCACTGCATTGCATTTCTATTGCATTCCATTCATGAGTCCCAGAATTTGATCTTAGTGTATCTGCTACCAATTTTGCACCATATTGCAGGGTAAAATCATATCATTAACATACCTGTAGGAACTTTTCTCCACCCTCAAATTCACAACTCTGACTCTCTATGACCAAGCTTCAAATCATGTTGCTATTTTCACTAATTCATCCATCTTTGAAGATTTTCCGTTAGAGCTCATAGATTTAGATGTTAATGAATGCACGAATATGCCATCCCAAAGAATAAGACAGAAAATGTGAATGAAAGAAATAGGAGGGGGTGGATAAGGAGGAGAAGACAGGATAGAAGAAAGGAAGGAGAAATGGGAAAAAAAGCAAAGAGGAAGGGAAGAAAGATGAAGAAGGGGGGGTAGAGGGAGGAAAGAAAGAATGAGTTTACCCTTAATTAACTGCCTGATTATGGGGAGAAAATTTAATCTGCATGATCCCAGGTTTTGTTGTTGTTGATGCTGTTATTGTTGTTGGATTATAGCATTTAAGTCACAATTTTGGTCAAATTTATTTTTGTACCTATGCATTTAATTAATTCTGAAGTCAAAATTTTTATATTAAGCAAAGTATTTCCTATTCAGACCTCTATTCTCTGGCTCCATCAGAGCATAATATGCTATTCCTTCAAAAAAATAATATTTTAATGAGAACATACCACATGTCAGGCTTTCCACATAATATTATCTTTTTTCTAATAAAAGAAGCTATTGTGATAGACAGGTATCTGTGCTAAGAAACAGTTTCATGGACAGTCTACTGGATTTTGGGTTTAAATAAGATAATGTTTGAAGCAGGTAACAAGTATTCAATGTACACCCAGACCATTCTTATTAACTCTACTTTAGAGACTAGGAAAGTGCTACTCAATGAAGACAATCCTAAACCCCAAGGCAATCAAAAGATATCACTAAACAGCCACTCTGTATTCTCAGTCCACATGCAGAACACTAGAGGATTACTTACCTCCTCACTTGATTATACCATTAGTGCTTTTTAATTTATTATTATACATATATGAAACTAGAAACTTATGAAAGATGACATTAAACTACCTCTTTGTTCCTAAATGCTTTTTATCTCAGCCATTATTCCATACTTGAATGTGCAGAACTACTCTTAAAAAATGGTTTATAGTGCTACATCAGATGATATCCCTTTACCACTTTCAAAAATTCTGGGTCATTTAATTTTTTCTAGAATTGGAAAGGTAAAGAGGGAGGGGTCTTATTTATATTATGTTTGGGTATGTTACTAAAACCATACAAAAATCTTTTGGCACTGACATAACTATATGCATAGGAATTTCTAACAATAATGCTATCACTGTGTAACCAGATTCTGGGTTCTCAAGTTCACTGAGATATAAAAATAGCCGAGACTCTAGACACATAGGTACTAGTAATTAATTTATTAAAGCTTAGTAGTTTAGCATGAGGAAATCAGCATCAAGATTGGGTGTGTATGTTGCTCCCTGGGAAATGAGGGAAGGCTCTATTTAAACATTTTTAATCAGCATAAATAGAAGGCTGAGATCCTTTCTTTGCTCTGTTTTTCATCTTTCAAATATGTGATCTCTTCATCCATGTAACAAACTCTTCATAATGGATCTCATATCACCAGCTTAAAAGCTAACAAGTATGTATGTGTTGGTGAGAGGTTCCTTCTTAGAGATGTTGCTTCTTAGTCACTATCAGAATGTAGACAGAATGTAGGCATGTTCACTGGAGGAAATATTCTTTTCTACTTTGTAAGTGGGTTGGTCACAGTCAATATCAAGCATAACAGGATTTCTTGAGCTCATAGTACTCTACTTTTGCCTAATACAATTATGTGAAAAGCTATGTGTGTGTTTTTTATATTATGTGAGATTGTGACAAATCACCCTTCAAAGTTGTATCAATTCATATACTTACCAAGAATATAATAAATTATTTCGCCACCCTTGACATTTAAAAATTTAACAACATAATTTAA
>PVHY01005378.1:0-83839 GCA_004024945.1 Uropsilus gracilis | reverse complement strand
CCCCAGAACAGATGAGTGGATGAAAAAGATGTGGTATATATACACAATGGAGTATTACTCATCAATTAAAAATGACAAATTTGATGAATTTATGGAAACCTGGATGTACCTAGAAGAAATCATTCTAGCAGAAACGAGCCAGATAGAAAGGGACAGAAACCAAATGGTTTCACTAATATATGGTCAACCAAATGAAACTTCACAAGGGGAGAATGAGGACCAGCTGGAGCGGGTGGGAAGGGGAGGTGGTGGGTGACCCCAGGGACTGAAATGATGTGAAATATATATAAATTTTAAAAAGTGATTTCTTCAAGGAGATACAAAAGAACAGGGAAAGGTAATGACACCATGTCACACTAAAAAAGTCTCTGCAAAGCAGAAAGAAAAAAAGCAATAAAATGATGAGACTATTTGAAAGAGAGAAAAATACTTGCAATTCAAATATATTTTTCAATATATTTATATATTGAATATTGAATATAACAATGGGTTAATTTCCAAAATGTATTAGGAACTTATATAACTGGTCACAAGAAAATGAACAATCTGATTAATAAATGGGAAGAATCACCAAATACAGTTTTCCATAGGACAGATGCTAATTGTAAATAGGTGTACATGAAAGGATGCTCAGAAACACTAGTCATCACAGAAAATGCACATCAAAGCCACAATATCAGCTTACACAAGTTTAGAATTGCAGTCATCATAAAGACAAGAGAAAAAGTGTGTGAGCATATGGAGAAAAGGGAATCCTTATGTATAACTGATGGGAATGCAAAGCAGAATGGCCACAGCAGAAAAGTCTGAAATTTCTTCAAAAAGGTAAAAACTTCAGGTGTAATATGATCTAGCAAATCTATCTTGGATTTATTTCCAAAGAAGTTGAAATCAGTATCATAGAGATATATGTATTCCCTTGTTAAAACTGTTGCATTACACAAAATAGCCAAGATATAGAAATAATCTCTGTCCATCAGTGGATGAATGGATAAAGAGGATATGGCATATATAATTACACTCACATATATAAATACATACAGCAGTTGTTATTCAGGCACAAGAAAGAAGAAAATCCTGCTGTATGTGAAATTTGGATAAACCTTGAAGGTATTATGCTAAATGAAATGAGTCAGACAGAGAAAGACAAATACTCAAATACTGCATTGCACTTATTATGCAGAATCTAGAAAAGGCAAACTCAGAGAAACAGTGGTGGTTATCATGATTGGGGAACAGAGGAAATGGAAAGATGTTCGTCAAAGGGTATATAGTTAGACGATTAATTTATAGGCACATGATTAACAAGTGTGGGATTATAGCTAACAATAGGTACCAGAGGTAAGTGGTAATTAAGTGATAGGCTAGAGCTATTAGCTAATCCTATGGAAGTAATCATTTTGAAGTTTATCAAGTCAGCCTCAATCTTACATAATGTTATGTGTTATTAAATATTAATCAAGATGGAAAAAACAATCACCTCTTTTAAAAGACTTCTGTAAACTTGCCCTCACTTCCTCTCCTGGTTCAGAATGAGCTAGTCACACTTCTCTATTACCACTCTGCTTCTTCGTAACCTGCTTGTATGGTTATATATATGAAACTGAATGCTAATCACCATAGAGTGACTTCTTGATGGAGGGATGATAGTTCATTTATCTCTAGAAAATGATAACTGCAGCAGAGTGCCTGGTGCAGAGAAGGTGCTCACTAAATATTTATTCAAGATCTGAACACTTCTTAACCAACAGAATTTGTGCTGACCATAAAGTGAAAATATCATGCCATACTAATTTACCCAAGAAAAGGGAATATTTTTGTTGTAGCTGTCAGAGTTTCAATATCTTCATATCACCTGCTAAATTCTACTGTACGTAGTTTCTCCTCTTGAACATACTGTCAGCTATTTGTTTATTGATCTTTGTTTTACCTTTTAGTTTTTTCATCCTTTATAAAGTACAAATTGCAAAATGTGTAGCACACCAGAGTATACAGCATTTGCTATAGAATGGGGTCTTTTTCCAACTAAGGTCTTTAACTTAGGACCTTTTGCTGTGTGTGTAATTGTTATGAAGAGAGAAAATGAGGTGAATATGCTCCTCAAAGCTAACAAGTCTTTAAGATACACTTCTCTCTTTACTTCTACAACCACATCCCAAAATATTCTTGTTTGTTCATGCAGGCTCACTAGACTAAGGATACATTCTCATTTCAAGTTAAAGAGCCTGACAACAATAATGCCATCTTACATTCACTTAGTTGCCTGCCCAGTACTATCTTATATCATCTGCACAATAAACATAAGAGATCACTATGAGTAGTTTAGCCTAATGGTTATCTCCTTAAAAGTTTTGGATCAATCTGATCCCTGATTCCTGGAATCCAACCTTAGTCATGCTTCTCTGGTTTACTCATCCTTATTCAACGCATACCACCCCAGATGACTTGGTAGTGAGATGCTTTCTTCTGCTCTTGACCATAGTCCTCACAGGAGTGGAATTCCTTCTTATTGCATTTTTTCAAGAAGATACAAAGGAACAGATAAAACTATACCATAATACACCCTTGAAACCTGACTCCAGAACTGCAACTGGGTGGGAGGAGGTAGTGAAAGGGGAAGGTCACCCAATGCACTATGGTAGGGATTAGTGGTGCGTTGGTGGTGGGTGTGGGATGATAATATACATTTAAAGTGTGAACCAATATCTCTAATATATGCACAGTGTTTTGAGGGAAAATTACTTCCATAAAAGTAGTTTACTTTTTTATAAAT
The DNA here is from genome assembly GCA_004024945.1 of Uropsilus gracilis. Classification (NCBI taxonomy): domain Eukaryota; kingdom Metazoa; phylum Chordata; class Mammalia; order Eulipotyphla; family Talpidae; genus Uropsilus; species Uropsilus gracilis. The sequence goes on along the minus strand of PVHY01005378.1, from coordinate 81,066 downwards.
ATGCTTCTTCCTGTTCTTAATTTTTCTGCACTGAAAAGAAGATTGGGGTGGGGGTGAGGAAATGGCAAACGTAAAATTTTCTAGTGGGAGCCTAATGTTGAAATAACCACAATAAACGAATTCATTTTTCCCTGAGAAAGGGACTTATTACAAAATGGTTAGAATATGGAGTTAGGGTTGTTCAGACCCAACAGAGAAATCAGATCAAGTAAAAAAGTGGATTGAATCAAACTTCCCAGGAAAATGGGAAGGATAGGTGAATTGGGAATGAGAAAAGTTTGAGATGAGACTTCTATTGTTCAGAAGTTTACTGGTGTTTAAGAATTCAGAAACAGAACAGTTGTTTCAATGTCAGGTTATTAGAATGCAGTCATTCTGTGTAAGATGCTGAAGAAAAGGTAAATGACACCGAGTCAAGGTCATTGAACTATGAGGATTGCTACCTAGGGGCACACACATTTATATTAGAATAACTAAGACGTACCGAAGAGGTGACAGTGAAAGGAAAATGATAGGCAATGAGAATGAGGCTTCAGTGTCTGGGAAAAAGGCCAGAGTTGCCAAATGACAGCAGCGAAGTTGGGACTAATGTATCTGGTTTGGATGTTATAAACTTCATGGAAAACCATCACTGATAAAGGTAGATCATGTGTTATTTTTGTTTGTTTGTTTGTTTGAGAATAATTCAGATTTGGTTTATTTTTTAATTAAATATCTTATTAATATATAAAATTCACAACTTTGTGATCATGTGTTTTAAAAATAAGTAAGCAAAAAACTTTGGTGTAAGTAAACATGTGACAAAAATCTGAATTATTTATTTCTTTGCTACCAACAAATTTTAGGATCTGGAGCAAGTCATTTTATATCCCTGAATCTTTGTTATCTTGCTAATAACAAGATGAAGTGTCCCAAAATCAGTGGTACATGTTGCATCTTTATCTTAACTATGAACATCATTTTTATTATATCTAAGGGTCAAATATCGATTAACTAATTGTATGCACTTGCTCAATAGTCATCAGTTAAAAAGGGCTAATACTATAAGAAACTATTTCATTCATAGCAGTTGAACAAAAGCAGATGAAAACTAGTTTGACATCTCATTGTTCTCTGAACTGCTGCCCTATGGTCAATAACACAGTAGCTATTATCTTTTCTATTCAAATAGTGAAACCAAAATGAATGTGTAATATTTCCTAGAGAGTTTTGCTACATTTGTTTTCAAAAAGTGATCAAATATAATTTTAACAATAACAGTTTTTCCCTTTTAATTTATATTTCTTCCTTCATGTGCATGAGGCATAATAATCATGTATTTTTTAATGAATAAATAGTCATGTCATCATTAGAAAAATAAATAACTTACTTGGAAAGCAAAGAGTATCTCTACTCTCTCAAATTGTCCTGTGCTTCAATTACTTACCACTTAAATCTTTGATCTGAATCATTTATATAACTGCTTTGACTCTTCAAATTGTTGGCTATAAAGTGATCAACAATTTTTTAGGTAATCCTAAAATTAATAAATGAGGATTGCTGATCACCAAGTTTCTGCTTGAGTCAACACATTTTCTCCATAAAAACTATATTATGACCATTCTATCTTGTACTATGATAAGTTAGAAAAGCAAAATTTCCATGAAACAAAGAAAAACCAAATTATAATTTCTATGCAAATTAAGAGTTGAAATATTGTAGATTCATAGATAACAATTAGATATGAAAGATACACAGAACTTGAGCAAATAAATGACATAACTATTTCTATTAAATTTACTCTTTGCATGATAAGACAGACACATCATTTTGATAAAGCTTCATGTTTAAACTGGACTCTGATTTTGAACTATGTATCTTCTGAAAACTGACAACTTCCATCTATTGATAAGTTGCTTTCAATCAACTACTAGAATAGTATCCATTCTCAGTTGTTTAGTCAACCACTGTAGGTGCTCACTAAATTATTTTGCCTTTGATTGTGGTTTCCCAGTTCTCTGTTGTCTTACCACATGACGTGCTGAAATTTTGGTATTATAAATCTCTTTAAGATGACACCAGTCTAGTCTCTTCCAGAAAGTTATTAAAAATCCATAAAATAGTCATTGTATGTATTAATTCTATAGATCACAAGGAGGAAAAACTTAGTGTCTGAAAAGAAATGGCAACTGTCAATGGACAAGATAAATATAAAATAGTGGCTACCACTACCATATAGCCTGTATAGGTCAGCTTCTGTAGAACATGTTCTAAGGACAATGAAGTCACAAAACAATTGATGGTATGACAGAAGAATTAAGAAGAATTCAAGTTTACCAAAAATAATCATGGTAGCTTCTTCACATTACCTAATCTTTTATATACAAGCCAGTCTGAATAAATAATTTAGGACATAAATGTAATATGTTTAGTCTAGTCAATATAAGAATACAGATGAAATAAACCAAAGCAAAATAAGAAAAAAATAATAAAGATTAAAGTTCAAATGTATGGCACTCTGGGTCCATTTGCATTAAGAATAAATGGCTTTACAGAGGGGAGTAAAGGTGGAGAAGACTCCTGGGTAAGCCTCCCCACACCTGGAGAGCCCAGGAAGGGGGGACCAGGTAGGGTTTTAACCCCATCCACCAGTGTATGGTTGTTGCACAGGATAGCTATCTGCATCCCAGATTGGCTGAGGCATGTTGCCCCCAACCCCCAGCCCAAGGGTGGCTTGGGTCAGCACATGCACAGTCATCTGGGCCCTGCCCCCATGGAGGGAGGTATGTGCATGCGGGCAGGAGGGTGGGAGGGTGCGTATTGGGGGGATGCCCCTTCCATTTCACTCTCACTCCAGCTAATCTTCAGGAGGAGCAAGAACATATATAACACAAACTCCATCATAAAATGGGTGAGGGACCAGGAAAAAACCCAGCCCACAAGCCTGAGCTGGACATAGCAGATGGACAATCGAAAAGAACCAATGCATGTGAGACAGGAGAAACATCCATGGAAACACGATGTCATGAAGTGCACCTCTGAGCTCACCGGGTCTGGAACACCCAAGACCTCATTTCAGAGATGCCTTCTAGGAGAACAAGGCACCCCTCCCCACACTATGGGAGAGGAAAGGAAGGTCAAAGACTGGGGCATCTGACATACAGCAAAACTGCAAACTGAGACAAAGGAGATGATCTACAAATTCCTGTATCCACAAAGAAATTTCTTCACCAACAATGGCAGAGGGTGAGACCTCCTAAATCTGACACCAGAACCATAAGGTAAAGCAGCAAGTCAACAGAGATGGGATTGGAGAAAACAGCCTCCAACGAGAAGCATGGAAAGACCACAAATAAATATAGACTGGCTGCCCAACGCAAACTGAAAACCTACCATCAAGGCTCACCTGGTTGCAAGAATACAGTCCCTCACCCAATAAAAGAACACCGCCACAGGAAAGAAAGAGACTAATGAACTTAACATAAGCTAGCAAAGAAAGAGCAGGGTTTGAGAGAATGTAGGAGCACCTGAGGGATGGGGGGAGGTATCCCAAAAACCATTTACTGAAGTTGTGATTTAAAGAATAAAAATAAATAAAACCAAAAAAAAAAGGAATAAATGGCTTTATGTTTTCAGCAGGCTTTGAAATTACCATTGTATTCCAGCACATGTAACAACTGACATTCACAACGTGTACTGTGTGTATGCAAGAATTATTAAAAGACAGCATTCTCATTTTAAAAAATTCAAAGGCGTATGTACTATAGCCTGCAAAGCACAACTTGAAGAATGTTTAAAATGTCAAAGGCAAGAGTTCTAATAAAGCAACTCTCAAGTATACAGGTAAGATACCTACCTGAAGAAATGAGGGTCTGAGTAAGCAAAGTTTTATTGGATGTGCTTACTTTTTCTTTTTGTCTCAAGCACAGTACCTCAAAACAAATCTTTTCTTTCATTCATTCACCCATTTTTACTAGTAATGCATGGACTCAGTCAAACTTCACATCACATTGAATATATTAAATCTATATACATGCTGTCAAAACCAAAAGAGAAAATTATTCTCAGAGGCTTGTTAATTACACCAAATTTTCCTAGTCCTCCACTATTGCAGTACTGAAAGTAACTTCAAATCTTCCTCATCCCTACCTATATATATAATACATCAATATTTTCCATAAAGTATTAGTTTGGAGTAGCTTTTATTTGTCCCAGTTATTTTAACAGTCTATTGGTTAGAATTCTACAATAACTAGCCTTTTTATAGTTTTTCCTCACTTCTTCCAATGTCTCTCCCCTGCACATCAGTAAGAATTCACTTTCATCATCTTTGACACATTCTGTACATGATTCTAGAAATCAAAGCTCTTTGGCATGTGTTTCATGAGTCACTAATTTTCCTTCATATGAATAAATAGTTAGAGAATCACAGAATTTAAGACTCTATATTGAAGTTCCTACCACTAGTATTTGCTTGTAGTCACACACTCTCCACTCCAGTCAAGTATATATGCTTAATTTATCCCCCATAGAGACATTCTTACCACTGCTTCTAGCTTTTACAAATGCCATACTTAAAATACTAGTCACAATTTTCACTTCTCTAGCTTTTTTTCCAGCAAATTATATTCACCAGTATTTTCAGGGCTCCCTAAATGCATATAAACTCATGTTTCTAAATGTCTCTACTGTTAATTACTCATTTTCACTTACTTTACATGTGTTCAAATTGTAATCCCTTTAGAATGTAAGGTACTTAGCAAATGAGAATAAGTCTTCAAATTTCTTATATGCAGTTTTTGATTAAAAAAGCTTCAATTAGAATTCAATATATATTGTAATAGCTTTTCATGTAAACTACTTATATTTTATCTACTATCTATAAAGTGGTAGAGTACATAGTAGGAAAGAATACTGACAAGACAGGATATAATTTGCTGGTGATGAACTGTGGAATTTTACACTTTGCCCATCTTAGTTTTAATATATGTAACTAAATATATTGGACACAAATATGGGATACTAAGATGTTACATAATCAAAATCCTAAACTTACTGATAAGGTAAGTTTTAGTCAGCAACTTTTTATTTAAAGGGAAACAAATACCAAAATTATACTCCTGGATTTATAATAATGATGATGACAAAAACAGTAACAGTATTAACAGCATAGCTAGTAGAAGTAAATAATTTTTAAAGGACTTATGGGTATTAATTTATGTAAGATCTACTTGAGTTGTATATGAAAGCTAAGGGAATTAAAACTAGAATATAAGTGAAGAAATGATATAAAAGAGAGAATTGGTATAAAAGTATGGTATGGTATAAAAGAATTCATTGATGAAAATATCACACTAAAGAAGAAATCTGAATTAATTTGAATGACTTTCAGTAGTCAGTAGAGAACGGATGAAAACTTCAAGTACTTGAATTATTATGCAGAAAAAATCTGACTAATAGGTGAAATTGGCTTCTGAGTTTAAATTCTCTATTCTCCCATTATCATTAGAAACCTCAATCACAATTAGGAAACTAGAAGCATATGGAAACTACTTTGGCAAAGATATAATAGTGGTGCTTTAAGCATTTTACTTAATTGGCCTAATAACATTTCAAGATATCCCCATATTTCACTAAAAAACAGAGATGAATTTAATAAAGTAACTTACAGTGAAATGGGTTTTATACAAGATAAAAACTATATAAAGTTACTGATGCAAAGATACAAAATACAGTATCTATGAGAAATAAAATTCTTAAATGTAGTTGCATTAAAGTAATAGCCAGAAGATGTAATATGGCAGAAGGATTTTCCTCTGATGTCCTTAGATTATAAAAGTAAATTTTATATCAGAGGGACAAAAATTCACTACAAGAAAAAATATTGGATTTTGAAAAGAAAACCAAAAGGGCAATTTCATATAAAGTGTAACCAAACACCAAAAAAATAGATGCACCATAATGAAAATATAACTGCAAACAGTGAATATTTTGCAAAGAAAAGCAGTTTCACTTAGCAATTTATCATAAACTCATTATACTAATCTGATGCCACATGAAAAAAATTCAAAGAAGAAAATTTTTTAAAAAGGAAAATGAAGAAAAAAAACTTTTTGAAGTTCACTAACACAATGAAAATTCTTTATGAGACTTGTTCCACACTTTTAGTTTAATCAACTGAAATTATTTTTAAGGATTGTTTTTGAAATGGTGATTGGTTTTTTTATGGAAAGCCTGCATTTTATCATAAAGAATACAGTATCCCTGGTAGAGACACTTCCAAAAGTAGGTTATCTCTGTATATGCTCTACGTATTTAAAGACACACATTCCAGGTGAGCTGCTTTCTCCAAAACGCACTCAATTTTTATGTGTGAATACAGTTCTATTGTTTCTCCCTCCCTTGAGAGATCCAATAGCTGTCTCAAGAATGAATCCAAAAACATCTCTAGAGAGCCTTGTGCAGGTAGCTGCTTGTGCACAGAGCCTCCTCTGTCAAGTGAGTTGACAGCTGTGACTATCAGAGAGTCAGGGTGGCACAAATGATGTGGCAGAAGATTAAAAAGTATGGACAAGTTTGAACAACTACATTCTGATTGGCTTTTAAAAAAGTGAAGAAAACACCAAACTTAACTTTTATATAAAATAAAATGATAAAGGAATATAAAAACAGTTGAGACATCGAGGGTATAATGCCTCATTTATGAATCTAAAATCTAACACTAAGCATAGAAATGAAGGTTCACTCATCAAGTTAACTAGTACTTTTTATGCTATCTGATCCAGGCTAATTTTCAATAAAAAAAATTGATGATAAATAAACTAAAGATTCTTAATTTGGAAAGGAGAGGTGAAGGTCACGAGCCGTCCCAGAAGGTCCAAGTTCCAAATTGCTAATATCCAGAAAAACAGGCTTCCCTCCTGAACAACTACATTCTGATTGGCTCAGAACGTACTCAGTGGCAGAAACAATACTGATATGTGGTCTTCACAGCCTTTAACAGGAACTGTCACCAGTAGGTGACCTCATAAGTCTGAAGGCAGGAAAATGACGAAATGATGCAAGAAAGTGCCTACAGGCCAGTACACCATGAGTCCCTGAGAAGTAACAGGGCAGAACCTTGGAAATGAAAATATTTCTAGTTGGAACCTCTATAAAGATGACTGTCATATTTCTTTGCAGATAGATGAAAATAAAAACAATTCAGTTTCCACATCTAATATGAGAAGAAGCATTGTCTTTGAGAAGGCAATGTGAGTAGTGTAGTCTCTTAGTACTAAAATAGACACCAGTGTTAACAAGGATACCATTCTATGAACACAATCTAGTCTGTAATTAATTACTGTAATAGTATGAGGATATTATCTCTGCCACACAACACCAGTCAGGAAGTAATAAATATTCACATGTAAATATACATATATGTAGATATATGTGATTTAACAAACACAAGGGTGAAATTTTAACATGAACCCTGCCTCAACTTGGCACATTCAAGTCCAATGAATTTTCCAAAACTATAATTCTACCTGTCAGAAAGCAACTGACAATTAGCAGTTTTATTTAGCAACGTGAAAAAAAATGAGAAAACAATTTGAGGAAGGAAGGGATCTTTCCTCCACTCTTCTTTACACCCTAGGTAAAATGAAATTATAGTAAAATATGGAAAATAAAACTATGAAAATGGTGATAAATGACTCCTTCTAGGAGGAATTTATATTTCTACTATCTAAGATATTAGCTTCCAATGTCTTAACTAAATGGAGGGAGAATTATTAAATATTTAAATAAATCACTTTCAATCTATATGGTGCTATCTCTTTTATGGAGATTTTTTTTTTTTTTTGAGACCAGGTCTTGTTATTTTTGCCCATGGAACTACAGGTCCAGTTGCCCGTGGTACCACAGACTCAAGCCATCCCCAGCCTCAGCTTCCCAGGTAGCTGGGATTACAGGCATGCATCACCAGCCCAGCTATATATTTGGGAATAGGTCTCATTATGTTGCCCCAAGCAGGACTTGAACCACGATCCCAAGCCCCAGCCACTTCATTGGCTGAAGCTTACAGGCACGTGCCACAGTGCCCGGCTAGAGATCTCTTTAATCATGATAATGACCATATTTTCTAGAATGTGTTTTTATGACATTTCATCTAAAACACCAGAGAAAACTATTTTAAGTATTAAAGAAATTAACATTAAAATTTAAAGAATTAACATCTGGACTTAAATTTGTGTCTTAAATATATAGAACACATTGAAAAAGATATATGCAATTCACTATTAAAATCCAAGACTTAAAAAATGTGAGTCAGTTGTTAGAAGTTATAATATTACAGCAAAAAGTTTTTTTAAAGCAAAGTCTGAGATTATAATGCATAATTCTACATTATCTTTGTTTTTCTTGAATCCCAGGTCCCTATAAAACTTAAAAGTATTAGTTTTCACTAAAAATAGCCGAATTGCCACTTCAGTTAGAATGCATATTAATTTCCATAATCAGGTCCCACACCAGTACCTGAATATTGTGCAAAGAATGTCACGTCATGCCAATGGCCTTTCTTTTAACAGTCTGGTATTACCAAACACAAATGCAGTAACACCTTCAAGTTACTCTTTCTTATGCCATCATATACAGATGAATGGTCCTAGATATCAATTTATAAAAAAAAAAGTTCTGGGTTTCTCCATCAAGCTAATGGAGAGAATTACAAGCACATGAACTAAAGTTCTCAATTTTCCAAAATCTATATAGCCTAATCTGAAGAGAATAAAAGACAAACTTCATATATAAAAAAATTTTGGATAATTTATGTCTGCAAAAATGTAAAATCAAAGTTTATCTAACCCATTTTTAAATATCATTTAAAATCTTATCTCTGCTATTTTCATTAGCAGTTTATTATCAGTGTAACTTTAAAATTCTAATGACCAAAGTCATTGTGTTAGAAGAAAAGATTGGAAACTCAAATCAAACCCAAGAGGTCAACAGTGCATTTTGTCATAACAGAAGATAATTCTCAAAAAGTGAGGGTTGCTGGATAATTTTAACACAAGTAGCTAAAGAAAAGAAATGAGTCACTTTGCCATTGGCCCTCCAGAATTTAAACACTACTGAGTGACTTTAGATTAATGACTGCATTATTCCAACAGCACAGGTAACTTTCAACTGTGGAAGAAAAAGCCCACTATGATTTAAAAAAAAAAAAAGTATCTTGAAAGGTCAGTTGTTCAAGATAAAACTTTCAAGTCTAGTTGAGAGGGTGGTAATTTTTTTTTTCTAATCACTCACATCAGATTAGTCTACTAAACTAGGAAAATCATAGCCAGTCATTTCCGAGTAACAGGATATCTGGATGGACAAAACAAACTCAGGATAATACAGAGTATGTCAATCTAAAAACTGTAGACTCTGTTCATTAGGAGTTTGGTAATTTTTTGGCTTCTACAATGCCCGGAAACTCCGTGGGACACAGTTTTCCTACACTGTAATTATAAGAGAATACGGATGAAAGGCAATCTCTGGGTGGGCGTGTGCTGGGAAGGGTAAAGGCTTTCCCACAGAGCTAGAAATAAATAGGGATGGTGCTGTGGTTCCGAACGAGTATCATGCATCGCTCGCTGGCTAGCTCGGGACTCATCTTACCCAAATGCAATGCCTACCTTCTGTGTGGACTGCAGAGACATAGGTCCAATTGTAACGCTTGACTATATCAAGCATCGCCCTTGCCTGCAAAGTGTCAGAAGGGACAACCCTCAGGAAGTATTTGTACAAAGTTTTGTCACTCAGGTCGATGCTCGTGGCGGAATAAGCGATCTGAGGGATGTCAAAGAGCTGGAGGAGGTTTTGCACTTGAATGGCTACGGAGCTGGAGCCCGGGCCGATCACGCCAGCAATGGGCTTCTTAGTCCTCCCTGGGGGAAGGGGCTGGCCGTCAGGCAGGCACCGGTTGAGCCCATCCTTCTCGTCGCGAATGGAAATCAGAGAATCCCTGATGAACTCAATGCTCTGCTCCAGAGCCACAGAGGAGTGCCAGCAGGAGTCCCGGATCTCGCTGCCCAGGGTGATGTTGGGCAGGAGGACCGGGTCCGCGTTGATCTTATCCAAGGTGTGGAACATGGCCTCCACCCTCTGAATGCCATACTGTTCCCTGATCTCCCCACACTTCCTCTCCGGCACCTTCTCAGCCGGAGGCTGGTGGTGAACTGAGAAGAGGGCCCCGATGATGACATCTCCGTCCATTCTGGCCACCGAGCGCTGAGAGGAGGCTCCCGCCAGCAGCACACTCCTGCTCGGGCTTCTGGGCAGAAGGGCCATCTCCCAAAAGACAGCTGCGAAGAAAACCAAGAGGAGCCGGACCATGGTGCTGAGGACGCGCTCTGCAGCCAACCAGCGGGTTCGCGGGCTGGTCCCGCCGGCGGGCTCCGGGCGCGCACAGCCGAGACGCCTCACGTCTGCCTCTCCCGGCTCCGTCCCGCAAGCCAACACTCACTGCCCAACGCCTTCGTCCTCCACAGCACCGAGCCCTTCTGCTCCGCCTCCTCCTCCGGGTCCTCCACGACCACCCCCACGCCCTGCAGGCGTTTCTAGGGGAATCTCAGCCCCCTTTCTTCACCTGGGCATCCAGGTAAACTGCTCAAGGGTTCAACGAGCGTCGCGGTAGCCACGGGGAGCCGGACGCTGCAAACAAAAGAAGAAAACCCAAGCTCGGTTAAGAGGACCTGTGTGAAAACTCTCAAGTCAGTTATCTTAATAGTTGCCCGGCCCGTTTCGCTCGGCGCGTCGTTAGAGTGACAGGAAGGACCAGGAGGCATCTCTGGTCCAGGCGAAGGTGGGATGTCTTGCTCCCGGAGTCCGCATCACTCTGGAAAGGGTGCAGAGTCCCGCCAACTAGTTCCCTATGACAGCTTCAAGTCTCTTCCCAATGCCCCCAAATCCATTCCACCTACTGACTGAGGAGGAGGAGGGGCGAGTGAAAGGAGGCGCTCGGTCTTTCACCTTAGAGAACTTTTCGGATTTGAAAAAGATCAACTTTTTCCCAGAAGGAATTTGGACATTCTTTCATTAGGAAGCTGGACGCGCTACTTCACAAAGAACCGTAACAAGGAATCACCTTTTGCTTTAACATGGAGAGGTTGAAAAGACCCTAACAGACAATCCAAGTAGTAAATATAAATTTTCTAGCTTGAGGAAATCCATATTAGTTACTAAGGCAACGCCTGCTAACGTCTCCACATGTCAGAGTTTGGTACGCCCCCCCCCCCCAAGTCAGACTGATTGGAGATATTCATAAAGAAAGGGTGCAGATAAGGTAACTTGTTTCCCGCGATGAAAGATGAGGTAGGGGGTGGAGAGGCCCCTGTACTCGCCTAAATCGGGACCTTTGGCTTTGTACAGTTGCTAGAAAGGGAAACTCGGAGAGCTTCCTGGCTGATCTCGCAGCAGCTCAGCCTTGCCGCCTTCAGAACCCTGGACAGTACTCGGTCCAGCTGCTGAACCGTTGGCGGGCTTGAAGCAAAGGTTTTGAGAATTGCAATTCTTTCACTACCCCCTCCCCCCGACTTCGCTCTTTCAACCCCGCTTCCTGCATTCGTTACACACACACACACACACACACACACACACAAACACACACACGCACCTCTCCCTTCGCCTCTCCACCTCCCCTCCAACCTCATTCTCTGCCTTGCAGCTAGTGCTCCCGCAGGTGTATATTCAAACCCAACCGCTTCGGGGGCAGAGGCGCCAAATCTCAGTCGCCTGCCGAGCTGAAGTTGGCTCCCTCTCCGGCTCCCTTTCTCAAGGTGAGAGCCGGACAAGAAAGGAGCTAAGGGGGCGGGAGAAAAGCAAGAGCACGGGAGGTGAGGCAGACAACGGAGGAAGACCACTCAGGCATCCACCGTCCCAATGTTTCCCCGGGATGCAGGACTAGAAAAAAATAAGCGAGGATGCCCCTGGAACCAAGAGGGACAACCCCACAGATTGGGACTGTGTCTGCCACTGTGGGTGGGTTTTACGGCCGGAATATATCTGCTCACCTGGATCTTCTTGAAGAATTGGGACTTGAGACATACCTGAGTCCGGGTAGATAGCGCAATGGTCCCCGGACCAGAACACCACGGCCACGGTCGGTTCGCAGACGCCTCAGCTCTAATCCAGTCGGTGCAAGGAAGCAATCTGGGCTGTACACTAGTGCCCTCTTTCTTCAGCACTATTTTACCGCAAGGAAAAAAAGAGGGGGGGAGGGGGGAAAAACAGGTCACCCAAGCCTTGTCTATTATCTCATGGATAAAAATCAGTCTTTTAAAGGAGGCGGGGGGAGGAAGGAAGGAAGGTTAGGGGGAAAGTGGAGAACATTCATTCCTTGGCTACTGGAGGTCTCTTAAAGAAGCTGCCAGGTACGTGAATACTCAGATCTGAAGAAAGGAGTGGAGAGTCACTAAGGCTGTTTTACATGGATATCCCTTGTATGTATTTCAGGGACCCAAGCACATTTTCTCTCCCTGGAAGCAAGGACCCCTCTGTAGGGAAATCATCTAGAGAAAGGTTCCATTAGTGGTTGCAAAGGAAATGGGGGGGGGTGGATTTCCCTGGGGTGGAATAGGTGAACAAGGTCCTTGCACATTGTGAATCAAGGTAAGCCTAATAAAGACAGACAAACCTTGCCTGCATTTTCCAGGTCAAGATGTAACTATAAATTGAGAATGAGAGGCAGGTCACATGAAAATACTGGAGTGAAAAACACTTATCCAAATACTTCCCAGGCTGCCATCGCCCTCCCAACGGTCTACAGTGCTGTTTCCTACTGTGTGAAAAGTGGAAGTTAAATCGCTTTCCTCAGGGAACATGTTGGCTGAGCAGAATGTACCCCAGATTCGTCAGAGTAGAAAGACAAGGGCCAGTGAGCCTTTCAACTCTTGCTCAGTCTCCTGCTTGTCTCAGCTACAGAGAAGAAAGGTCAACTTATATGGTTCTTTTTTTTGACTGCTTTGCTTTTTGTTATCATTCTTCTTTAGAATGGTGCCATGTCAGGCTGGAGGGGACAAGCCATATCATATAAGGTGGTATTAAATTCTTTACTGTATTCCATGTCATGTAGGAAAGAAAATAATATTTCCAGTCAAGAAGCTCTTTCTCATTCTGGTTCTAGTCTTTTCTCCCTAAGTCTTTTCCTAGACAATCTAAGAATTTTTGAGAATTTTTGTTGTTTGTTTTTTTAACAAATAATGCATTGAATTGGGAAACACTCTTGAGACTCAAAAGATAACAATTCTGGGTGTAGTCATAAGTTTACTTAGGAAAAATAGGACAAGTTTCTATCTCACATATAGGTTAAATGGCTCTCTTCTATAGAAAAATCTCTGCTCTAAGACCATAATTTACACATTGTCCTATCTCAATTTACACATTGTCCTATCTCAGTCCTCCAATGGTCATTCAAGTGTCAGTCTATTTTAGTAAGATATACCTGAAACATTATTTTTCTGGGATAATTCAGAGCTATGGTGAATGCATAAAGATTATGTGCATATATGTCAGTACATATGATTTGCAGGATTATAGAATATAATATTTCTGAAGCCCACAGTTCATACAAATGTGTCCTCCTCAAAGCTGAATATTATATAGTGACATTATTTAGAATAGATTTTGCTACTGAAAGAATAATTAAACATTCATATTTACTTTTTCTCAAGGAACACTCTTACACTGCTGGTGGAAGTGCAAACTGGTCCAGCCACTATGGAAGACTGTGTGGAGGACCCTCAAACAAATGAAAGTAGAACTGCCATTCGACCCAGCAATCCCACTACTGTAAATCTATCCAAAGGACACAAAAACACTAATTTAAAAAGATATATGTACCCAGATGTTTATAGCAGCTCTATTCACAATTGCCAGGATATGGAAACAACCCAAATGTTCCAAAACTGAAGAATGGCTGAAAAAGATGTGTTATATCTACACAATGGAATATTATTCATGAATCAAAGAAGACAAACTTAAGCCATTCGCAGCAACATGGTTAGAGCTAGAAGGAATATTTTAGTGAAAATAAGCCAGAGAGAAAAAGAGAAATATGGGATGGTCTCACTTATATGAGGTCTACAGGGAAGACAAACAATCTAAGAATTGCCAAGGGAATTGAAGCATAGAGCAAGAGAAGGGGAATGGGTAAGAGTGGGGGAGGGGGAGAGTGCAAGAGATAAAGACGGTTCATGGGTGACTGGGTAATTGAGAGCCTCAGGTTAGACAATGATGTGATATATACATATAGTTGTGTGTGTGTATATGTGTGTGTGTGCAATCAAGGAAAAAATTAAATTTTAAAAGAAGATATGCTTTTTCTCAATGTAGCCCAAGTAAAAACAACACATTCAAGATGATTAAATTGTCATTTTAAAGGGGAAAAATTGGGAAAACATAACAAATTCATGCATATGCATAAGATAGATATTAAAGTGCCAAGTAAAATTTAGTTTTAAAAGTTCCAGTTTCATCCCCAAAAAGGTGAGTACTCATTTTTCTCAAGTAACATTTTTCCAGAAATGACCATATATTGGGCAACAAGACAAGAATCAAAAAATTCATGAGGATTGAAATAATACCAAACTTATTAACTGACCACAAACTGGAAATCAACCACAAAAAGAAAGCAGAGAAAACCTCTAATTCATGAAAACGGAGCAAAACACTACTGGAAGATTACTGGGTTAATGAGGATATTAAAGAAGAAATCACAATATATCTTGCAACAAATGAAAATGAGAACACAATATTCCAGAATTTATGGGCTACAGCAAAAGCAGAACCTAGAGAGACATTTATAGCAATAATATAATAAGAAGAGCTCAAATAAATAATCTTATTGCTCAATAATCTTATTGCTCACTCATCTCAACAAATAGAAAAAAAAACAAATAAAACCAAAAGTCAGTAGAATAAAGAAAATAATTAAAAAATAGAGCTGATATAAATGAAATAGAAGTCAAAGGAAAAGTTCAAAAGATTAATGAAACTAAAAGCTGGTTCTTTGAAAATATAACCAAAATAGATAAACCTCTAGATAGGTTCACAAAAGGAAAAACAGAAAATTCAAATTAGAGGGAAAGTTAAAATAGAAATAAAAGAGGAAAAGTTAAAAACAACATTACTGAAATTCAAAGACTAAGAGATTACTATGAAGTTATATAGTATAAGTTCAATAACCTAAAAGAGATGGACTAATCATTAGCATTACAAAACCATCCAAGATGAATAGGGAAGAAATAGAAAAAAAATTATTAAACAAATCACAGCAAGGAAAGTGAAACAAAATAGAAAAGCTCACAGTTATTTAAGATAAAACATTACAAAACACAGACAAAAAGTTGAAAAGAAAGCATTGATAAAGGAGAAGATATGAATGCACAAATAAGATTCATGTTTCTGGGTATTAAGACCTTATCAACGCAGGCAGGATGAAATGCATGTTTAGACAGCTATGGAAGATTCTATAACAAGAGTTGAAGAGAATAAAAGTAAGAGTTATATCAAAAGTAAAGAATACATACAAATAAACAATTTAGGTCTATTAATCTACAAGAGTTCAAAGAATGTTGTATATGTCTGCAAATATTGTCAATACAAACAGTTATACTGTGCTGGTAAAGTAGGATATAGAGTTCAGTAAGTGATTTATAACAAAGCAAAAAGTAATATGAAAATTTTAGTTAGGGGAAGCTATTTCATATAAAATCTAGTGGAGATCAAATGAATGTCAACATTCTATCAAGATAATGATTTAATGTACTGGATATAACATTAAGGAAAATGGGAGCACTCTCAATTTCTTCAATGTGAAAGGACATCCCCGTTGAAGAAAATAACTACCACAATTTCTAGTTTTCTGTATAAACCTCAGATCTGAAGCCTTCTAAGAATCTGCAATCTCATACTGTTGAAACATTCATTCTATCATTGAGGGCTGTGGCCTTCTCTAAGTTTGCTGTGGTAAGAAAACATGTGCAGATTTCTACATAAATTATGATTCCATGAAGGATTTGGAGATAAGGATGGCTAGTATCTTTCAGAGTACAAAGTAATCTTACAACAGAACGGATTTCTTTGGTTTAACTTCTATGCAAGTTTGACTTGTGTTCCTGAACTAGGAAGCATGAATATTTGTGCAGGAATAATATATTTTAATAAATAATCAATCAAATACTGTGGGGGAATTAAAATTAAGTGCTCATTATACCTATATGGTGATAAAACAAATTATTACCCATAAGCAAAAATCATGAACACTCTCCTTAAAAACATGTGCATGATTTTCATTACTCCCCAATCATAAAGGATGCCATATAGGAACTGGTCTAGATTATAAATAAGGGATGTATTTTTTCACATAAAACCAGTTGATTATTCATAGTCTTCAAATAAGACAGCTAAGAGATGAGAATAAGATTTTAGGAAAAGAAAAAAAGTGAAAAAGCAAAGCACATATTTCAAATCATAGTGTACTCTAGTGGGTATTTGAAAAGTAGAGATTACACAGTCGCTGAAATATGGAAGTGAAGTATACACAAGAGGTAATAAACTCATTACTGAAGAGGTAGTACTGACTGAAAATAGAAATGGGATCAAAGAAGGTCTTTGTAGAAAATTGATTTGTGGAAAACTGATATGTAATGTATTACTAAGGGAATATAATGAATGCTCAAGGTAAATCAATGTCATGGAAAGTGAATACCATGCTTTTCCATAAAATACCATGCTCTGTGGAAAACTGATTCAATCTAGTATGACATTCTTATACTCTTATGCCTAATTCCTGGATTAAACAAGATAAATCAGGTCCCAGTGAAAATTATCAGGTTATTTACCCAATTTAATGATCTACATTGCTTAAATCAAGAAGGAAATTGCTGTGTCTTCACTAGATGTTAAGCTCTGAACTAAAGATAATAAAAATTGCAATATGAAACCTCTCCTTTTCATAAAGTCAAGACATTTGTATAAAATATATTTGATTAAGTGAATAGCATATTTTAAAAGAAATCAAGATAAGTAAAATTTATATAATAAATTTATATTTATCTGAGATATATATATTTGTTTCTCTGGTCTGGTTAATTAGACAATGATCATGTATGTACATAAGACCAATAGCATCAGCTTTCACCGGCATACACAAATCATCATTGGCTCTGTGAACTCAAGCAGATAAACTAGAATATATACATTTAGTCACATATATTCCACCACAACTTCCAAAACATGTATTTTTCAAGTTTGAAAAATAAAACTGAAAAGATAAAGCAGACATAATTTATTCTGAACACACAATTATGGTCACAATTATTGTTTATTTTGTTCTCTGCTGTACTTCTAACATCTGAAACAATGTCTGTTTCACTCGACATGCTAAAATATTTGGTGAAGCGGAAGAATATATTTTTCCCGAATACAAAAATAAACCATCTCATTTCTTTAAAATCAAACTTAAGTCTTTCGTTGGTGGTTCTAATTAACTCTTCATATAGACATAAGGAAAGTAATTATTTTGCAACTATTTCTCAAGTTAAGGTAACTAGACTAATCCATATTAAACCATTTTAAAACATATTTGTAATGCAGATTTGATTACACTTGAAGAATTAAAATTTTCATTATTGTATTTCATGTGTTAACCAATAAAAAAATTTAGAAATTTTCTAAAGGTAAAAAGGAAATAGTAATATCAAAATTTTATAAAAATGAATGAAAGAGCTGGGCATGGTGGTGCATGCCTGTAAGCGGCAGTCTAGGAAGCCGCGGCAGGGACCAGGCATCGCGGTTCCAGTCCCGCTCTGGGCAACGTAGCGAGATCTAGTTCCAAAAAAAAATAGCTGGGCGTGGTGGCGCGCGCCTCTAAGCCCAGCTACCTTGGAAGCTGTGGCTGGGGATTGCTTGAGTCCGTGGTACCCCGGGCAACGTGAGCCCGCGGTTCCACTGGCAAAAAAATTACGCGACCTAATGAAAGATAACTTGTATCCAAAGTTATGACTATATGGTTTGAAAATAATCATTTGAAAAGATTCTCATAATCATCTGAGATGCATAAATTAGGCATATTGTCCTAGACCTACAGATGGGAGAAACTGAAGGACCAAAAATCTGTTCTTTGCCTAAGCTTAGAAAACAAATTAAGGGCAGCACACATCACCCTGCCTTTTTCCCAAAATCGTAAGTTGAGTATAATAAAAACCAAGTATATGAAATAAGCCAAGTGTTATTTGTTTTCATTTATTTTTAAGCTTTGAACTGATAATCTACTCTCGGAAAATGCTTAATAAAGAAAATGAATTTGAGTTCCTTTCCTTTGGGTCTTTCATCTGTTGAGGGCATAAGCATTACAGGTGATTGTTCTATTTGCTTAAAATAGCAATCTTTTATAACAGTTCTAATAACGGCAGTAACCTACTTGCAGATTCTCAGTCAACTTTTGAACAATTAAGCAAAGAAAGTATCTAAATTTTCAGATGCAATAAATCTTCGTAAGAAAAAGGTTTAATTTATTACAGTTTTACTTGCACAACAAATAAAATTATTTCTATTTAAGTAGCACTACAGTGTTCCTGTTTTACTATAACAAAAGAATCTACATGGTAGATTTTATTCATGATGGTTTTATCCATCCAGCACACTATTAAAATATTCATGCTGTGTGTCTCAGATCTATGGTCAGCCTGCAAGTTTTGCCTCTTTTCTTGATTCTTTATTTGGTTTCTCTATATTCCACCTAAAGTTATATCATTCTTTACTTTTATTTTTCCTTCTGACTTATTTCCCTTATTTCCCTCCATCCATGTGCTGACAGTGGTATGAGTCTTTTTATTTTTACTGATGACTAATATTCTATTGTGTATATATACATCATCTTATTCCTCCATCATCTGTTTGGGGGCATTTTGTTTGCTTCTATATCTTAGCTATTGTAAATAGTGCTGCAATAAACACAAGAGTCCAGATTTCCTTTTGAATCCTTTGGGTAGATTCCAATGAATGAAATCTCTGGATCAAATAGTAGATACATTATTAGTGTTTTTGAGGAACCTCCACATAGCTTTCCATAGTCACTGGAAAAATGTGCATTCTCACCAGCAGTGTAAAAGGATTCCTTTTTCTCCACAGCCTCATCAGTATTTGTTGTTACGTTTGTTTGTTTGTTTGTTTGTTTGTTTTTTTAATATGGGCTATTCTCACTGGTGTGAGGTTTTATCTTATTGTGGTTGTAATTGGCATTCCCTGATATAATTGACGTAGAGCATTTTTTCATACTATGTTCATTTGCATTTCCTCTTTGGAGAAGTGTCATTTTAACTCTTCCACCCATTTCATAAAGGCTTTCTACTTCAAAGAGCTTTGAGCTCTTTCAATTAGTAAAGTTCAATCTTCCACGAAACTTTAAAGGATGCAGACATATTTCTGGGATATTGAACCAAAATGTAAATCTCTCCAACCTATTACATCATTGTACAAATTCACTTATCAGTGATTTTTTTCCCACTATTCGTGTGAATATTGATTTCATTTCTGCTTCTTTTATCTCAACCTTGTCTTCTCCCCATGATTCCAATCTCATTAATTCTGGAAGGGTCAGCTCCAGTGTCACCACCAGGTTGGGACCTTTAGAAAGCATTAGTCCGCATTCCTTGATGCCTTTTCTGATCTCTAAACAAATGAACCACTTAAGTTTATTCCAAAAAAGGCAGCTCTCATCCTAAGACTTTCCTTTGTGTGTCTGCAGGTGCCTCTTTTAACAAATCCTTTCCCTTTGAAAAGCAACAGCGACAGCTTTCTTCCCACCTGTGTCTATGCAGGTACCTTTTTTTTCTTACTTTCCTAATAAATCTGTTCTGTTAAAATATAAAAAAAAAAGTACACCAAGAAAAATGTCTATTCTATATGTCTTATATGATTCTTTAGTTCAAAAATCAGATCAAATTGTATTCCTATAACTAACAGTATAGGTCCTTGCATATAATAGATTTTCAATAAAAAACATGTTATGCTGAGAAAAGAGAAATTCTGAGAAAAGAATGGGAGAAAAGACTTAAACTGGGAAGCAAGAGATTTCTAGAATTCTTCTCACCTTAAGCAAATAAAGCGTTTTGTAAATACTCCCAAAATTCAGGGACTTTTAAAAGGATTTTTAATTCTTTTTTTAAAGCAACACTTAGTATCACTATGAAGTTAAAGTATCAACTTCTAACTCCTATACAGCTAATGGTTTTACTTTTAGCCTTGCTTTTGCAAATATACTGATATCTATTTTCTTATCTTTCTGTTGGGATAATTACCTTGTAAGTGTTTTTATGAGTCAAAGTTTTAATAACACATTGTAAATGGGTCTATATAAAGGTGCACTTTCATTGAAGCAGATAATGTACAGATAACATGTTTTGCTGGCTTTTAACTTGCTTTCCTAACATGTGGATACACTAGTGCAGATATCAATTGACTGATGTATTAGCATTTTGCCACAACGGAAGCACTGGAAATAGACAATAGGTCAACAAATACAATATGAATGACATAGAAAATGTCGTTTATAACATTCAGAAGTCTTTACAAACAACAAATTAGTCATGCATATTACAGTTAAGCTTAACCTTTATACACTAAATTTCTGTATTTATATGCTTATTTTAAAATGTCAACATATATACCACAAATGATCAGTAACTACCATAAAATATTACCTAGAAAATATTAATTTCATAGCAAGATTCATAACCAAAATATAAAAATTCATTTCTTAAAACTATAATAATTATATACAAAAATTATTTCACAAACATCTATCAGGATATTTCTAATTTTCTCCACAATAAAAGAAAGTTTATCGTTTAAACATCCTCAGTGTTATGCAAGTGATCGTTTCCCTTGAAAAAAATTAAAATGAATGACATGAAAGAAATCACAGAAAAGAAACAGCACATACTAAATTTTTGAGCCGGAAATTACCTTGGACTTACTCCCATAGACAAGCAAGTTGAAAATCTAAGTGTCACATGACCAAGCTCTAAAATGTTAGAACCAAATGTAGACTGTTAATAGCCTGATTCCAAACAATCTTTGATATGTCATTTAGCATTCCTCTAGGATTCGCTCATTTAAAACACTACATACATAGGCCAAATAATGTATTAAATGTGAAGGACAAGTGTAAGGTGTAAGTCCTTAAAACTGCTAAGCTTAAGTTATAATATTGGACAAGATCATAGCTTTTAGAGAGTAATATTTAAACATATAATTTGAAGTATAATGGGGTAAATGCTATACTACAAAAAAAAAGACTGAGTAAATTATTTTTTTCTTGTTTAGGGGAATCAGGTAACTTCTCATAAAGTGACGTTTGATCTGGCTCTTTCAGAGGGTTCTCATAACAAATTATTTAAACCTGGTGGTTGAAAAGAACAGAAATTTAGTTTCTAGTGGTTCTGGAGAACAGAAGTCTAAAAGTCTGGCAGGCACAGTTCCTTCTGGAGTTTGTGAGCATGAATTCATCTTATGCCTCATTCCTGTTTTCTGGTGGCTGCTCGCTTGTAGATCTCATTCCAATCTTTACCTCTGTATTTATATCACACTGTGTGTGAGAGAGAAAGAGAGAGAAATCTTTCTCTTCAGAAAACCTATTGTTGTATTTAGGGTCAACGATAATAAGGATGTTTTTACCACAAGATCATCAACTTAGTTACATCCCTAATGTCCTTTCCCAAATAAAATCCATTTTATTTCCAGATGCAGATGTCTTCTGGAAGGACACTATTGAATCCATTTCAGAAAAAGCTAAGACTTCAGAGGTTTGAAAATCACACTAAGAAAAATAGCTTATGCCAATGCATCAACATCATAAAAGAAGATGCCTTTTAAGGGAAAGAATAAGAAGTATAAAATAAGTAGGATGAACCTGGAGAAAGATAAGGTATAAACAGAAAGTCAGGGTCAAATTGAGAATTATCTTGCCAAATTAAGAAAATTTTTGAACAAAGATAATTTTGGGTGAAATATTCATAGCAACAACTTTAAGGCTAAAATAGAAGACTGAAAGCTGAGAGACTATAAGAATTTGGCAGCCAAGCATTTCCTAGAAGGGGTCAGAATGGAAATATTTTAGGCTGTGGAACACAGTATTTTAGCCATAACAACACAACACTGCCATTGTAGCATGAAAGTAGAAACAGGTAGTAGCAAAATAAATGAGTGTGGGTGTACTCCAATAAATATTTTTGAGCACTGAAATTTGAATTTTATATAACTTGCACAGGTCATGAGTATTATTCTTTTATTTTTCAAAATTTAAAATATAAAATCATCTGTAAAATTGATGTCAGCAAAAATGGTAGAATAGGTAAAAACTCCAACATTGCCCTTCCAGAAACACCAAAAAAATACAAAAATTGTGAAAATCAGTTTTGCCAGAACCCTGAAAAATAACTACAGATTTAGAGTAATTCGGTGAAGCAGACAACTTTATAATGGTAGGAAAATGTATCACATTTATATTGATGAATTTATATTTTCCCTGCACCTCCTCCCCAACTTCAGGAGTTATTGAAGATAGTAACCTACATTCCCACTATTGGACTTTAGTCTGAGGCTTGTGAAAGAGAAAAGAAGAATCTTTTTTCAAAGACTTGTGCAAGCAAGCATATGAAAAGAATGTTCAACATTAACTATATTCAGGGAAATGCAAATTGAAACAACAATGAGATAAACCTCACACCAGTTAGAATAGCCCATAGTGAAAACCTGGCAACAACAAATGCTGGCCAAGATCTAGAGGAAAAGGAACCCTCTTATACTTCTGGTGGGTATGCAAATTTTTCCAGCAATTATGGGAAGTTGGATGACAGTTCCCTAAAACACTTACAATGGATCTACCATATGATGTAGTAATTCCACTCCTAGGAATCTACCCAAAGGATACAAAAACTTAATTTCTAAAGAAATTTGCATGCCTGTGTTTACTGCAGCACTATTTGCAAAGTTAATATATGGAAAAAAACTAAATGCCCCTAAAACAGATGATGGATGAAGAATATGAGGCATATACACACAATGGAATATTACTCAGCCATCAAAAATATATAAATTCATGCCATTTTCAGCAACATGGATGGAGTTGGAAGGGATAATGTTCAGTGAAATAATGCAGAAGGAAAAAGAAAAATATTACATGGTATCACTTTTAGGAAGAATATAGGGAAAACGAACAAAGTTTTTAAAAGATAAAAGTTTGTGGCAAACTATACATCAGAAGAACACGGGAGGGGATAGGAAGAGAGTTCACAACAGAGGAGGGAAGAGTAAAAGGACCTATGGTTACCATTCACAGGTGATGTGGTGGTGGGAGACTTATGGGGACTATACTTGAGGGGAGAAAACAAATATTGTACAAAAATGAACACTGATGGAAAAAAATTTCAAAGTTAATTTAAATAAACTAAAATGTTTAAAATTATATATATATATATATATTTCACATTCCCGGGGTTCACCCACCATCTTCCCTCCCTGACCACTCCCACCTATTCCCCCAAACCGAGTTATGTACTTTAGTTTGGTTGTGAGCCTGCTTTGACTTTTCCTCCTGGCCTTTTGTTTGGTTTGCCTATATCCCATATATTAATATATAACAATGAAATTTTAAAAAGAAGTAGAGATATCACTATAAAAAAAATTGTGTTATCCATTTGGACCCATCTGAGAATTACCTAAGGCTGTGGTGCAACACACTTGCCAGGAAAGCTGATATGCAGACTGCATTCCTAGAAAAGGTGGTAAGGAAATTAAAAATTGACTTCTCACTAAAGTAAGAGGCTATAGTTGAGATAAATAAGAGACATGCTAAAATTCTGGGGAAGAGCAAGGGAATTTCTTTATGAAATTGGGGGTAAAAAAACCCATATAAACAAGGGAATATACATATTCAAGGCATTACAGATATTTAGAGAAAACCCTGAGAAAACTGTAGTTTGAGATCAATTTAGCTGGTCTCAAAGCTTAGTACAAGCACTAACTGAAGGATAAGACAGAGTTATAAACATTCTGGTTTATTTGGAAGAATGCCTCCAACAAAGAGAAAATCTACAGAGTGGGAAGCTTTCCTTTCTTTTATTTCTTAAAATTTCTTCTTCCTTTCTTTCATTTGTTCAATGTTGTGGGGGGTGCTTGTTTTGATTTTTGGCTCCAGACATTCAAGAAAAATTCATCAAGTTCCTCAAAAAAGTTGAAAACAGAACTACCATATGATCCAGTAATCACTTCTGGATATTTACCCAAAGAATGTGAAGACACTAAATCAAGAAGATATATGCACCCCTATCTTCACCACAGCACTATTTACATTAGCCAAGATTTGGAAATAATCCAAATGTTTAATGATGGAAGAATGGAAAAAGTTAAATGCACATACACACACATATACATATATATGCATATGGACTACTACTTAGTCATCAAAATAGAGATGAAAATGAAAACTTGAACTCTGAGGGCATTATAGAACGTTAAAGTAATCAGAAGGTGAAAGAGAAATACATGATTTCACTCATTTGTGGGATATAAAGAAAACAAAACAAACTTTTAGACTCTGACAACAAAATTGTGACTACCAGAGGGGAATAAAAGGGAATGGTCTGATTGGCTGGTAGTGGCTGGTAAATGGGTATTAGATGGTGGGAATAGTGAGACAGTATAATCTTGGGGCCTATGCAGCATGGTAAACTAATATTACCTCAATTTAAAAAAAAATCTCTATCAAACCCAGCTGAAAGCAAACTAAACAGTCCAGAGGTCATACATAACAAAGAATGCATATATTATTAAATGGTTTATAAAAGTTACTAAACAAACAACTAAAATTCATAGCAAACTACAGATGCAAACACTGAGGAAAGGGAGAATCTTGTTTCCAGAGGTATCCTAGCATAATATTTAAAATGTTTAATTTGCAACAAAAACTATAGAACAAGCAAAAAAACCAAGAAAGTATGATAACCACAGGAAGAATTAAACAAAGCTATATTTTGAGATGCACAGACACTGGTTTTACAAGATAAAAAGTTTAAATCTACCATCTCAATAGGTTTTAAAGAACTAAAGGAGACAATTGAAAAGGAATAGTCAAACCATAATAACACCATAATAACAACAAATAGAGAAAATTAGTGAAGATAGAAACTATAGATACAACTGTAAAACCAAAGATACTGTGGAACTAAAAAGTACAATAACAAAAATTCACAAAAGGATTTTCATAGTAGGTTTGAGGAATCAGAGGAAAAGAAATGAATTTTTTAAGTCAGACCAAGTAAAATGATTTAGACTGGAGAGCACAAAGTAAAATGAATGAAGAAAAAATGACTTGTGGGACATCAACAAATATACAATCATATAAATAATGGGAGTCTCAGAAGCAAGGGAACAAAAGGGACAAAAAGAATATTTGAAGAAACAGTGGACAAAATCTTCCCAGAGTGAATAAAAGTCATTAATCTATACATCCAAGAAGCTGAGCAAACCAAGAACTATAAACACAAAAAGAGTCATATTGAGATACATTGAGTATGAGACACCACCATGAAATAAAAGACTACAAATATAAGGCATTAATACTAAATCAATATAATTAATATCCAGCACTGGTCTGAAAATACTGAGATGAACGATTATGTCTAATCACATCCTTCATTCCTAACAAAATGCCTGGATGTTCATAAAGTAAAACGTAAGTAAATCTGAAGTACTGCTGACATAAACACAGAAAGAGTTGGACAGCAGGATTTAAAGATATAAAAAGGATTCAGTTGAAAATAAATATTATAAATATTATGACATCAATCCATATTCTTTTCTCTGTTGGCCAAAAATTCAAGTTAAAGTACTGAAAAGGAAGCTAGTGGGAGAGACTAATGGAGGGGAAAAAAAATAAAAACAGGTGCAAGAAAAGATTAAGTTGGTATCTGAAGTCACCTGACATAAAAAGATAAGAAACTGTAACCTCTTTTCAGATCCTTGATAAGGATAAAAGATTAAGCACATATATAAATGTTTTTTTAAGAGTTAAGTTTTCTAAATCTTTGTATGAGCAAAATGTCCTTGTCAAGAAATCAACTCTACTAAAAGTAAGTTGTACATGGAAAAAAGAAGTTTAGGCACACATCTAAGACTGAGGCAGATCCAGGCAAACTTCAAAAAATAATACATTCTTGTGTCAAGTTATAAGAAACAGAAGTCCACTGCCATGGGAGAGGCACAAAGACAATACTTCTCAGAGGCAGAGGTGTTCAGGGTGAATCTAGTCAAAAAGGGACGCTTAAAAAAATTAAATTAAATTAAATTTATAGTTCAAGAAAGACACTTAGGTTGATTGATTTTCGGATGTTGAGCCATTCCTTTGCCCCTGTGATGAATCCCACTTGGTCATGATGGATGATCCTTTTTATGCAATGTTGGATTCGGTTTTGCCAGGATTTTGTTTATAATTTTTGCATTTGTGTTCATTAGGGAAACTGGTCTATAGTTCTCTTTCTTTGCACTATCTTTATTTGGTTTTGGAATTAGTGTAATGTTTACTTCATAGAAGGTATTTGGTAGCTTTCCTTCTTTCTCAATTTTTTGAGAATTTTAATAGTACCGGTGTTAGTTCTTCTTTGAATGTTTGGTAGAATTCATTTGTGAAACCATCTGGACCTGGGCTCTTGTTTTTAGGGAGGTTCTGATGACTGCCTCAATTTCATTGATTGACCTGTTTAACTTTTCTATTTCTTCTTTGTTCAATTTTAGGTGACTGTATTGTTCTAGGAATTTGTCCATCTCTTCCAGGTTGCGGTATTTGTTTGTGTATAGATGTTCATAGTGGTCTCTAATTATCTTTTGGATTTCTGCTGGGTCTGTTGTAGTATCTCCCTTTTCATTTATGATCCTGTTTATTTGAGTTTTCTCTCTTCTTTTCTTTGTAAGGCTTGCAAGGGGTTTGCCAATTTTATTTATTTATTCAAAGAACCAGCTTTTGGTTTTGTTTATCTTCTCAGTGGTCTTTTTGGTTTCTATTTCATTAATCTCTGCTTTTATTTTTGTTATTTCTGGGTTTTGGATTTTTTTGTTGCTCTTTTTCTAAGTCCACAAGTTGGGAGATTAGAGTACTTCTTTGGGCTGTTTCAATTCTTTTTATTCAAACTATACTACAAAGCCATAATATTTAACATAGCATGGTACTGGTACAAAAACAGACAAACAGACCAATGGATCAGAATCGAATACCCAGAAATAAAACCACACATATACAGTCAACTAATCTTTGACAAAGGAGCAAAAAACATACCGTGGAACAAGGAGAGCCTCTTCGGTAAATGGTGCTGGGAAAACTGGATCAAAACTTGTAAAAAAAATAGACCAGGACAACACCCTCACGCCCTGTACAAAAATTAACTCAAAATGGATAAAGGACCTGGAAGAGAGACCTACAACCACAAAATACATAGAAGAAAACCCTGGCAAAACCCTTCATGAATTTCACCTCAGAAACCCATTTGGGGAAACAACTATAGCAGGTAAAAAAATGAAGGAAAACATAAACAGCTGGGACTATATCAAACTAAAAAGTTTCTGTTCAGCAAAAGAGACAATAAACAAAACAAAAAGAAACCCAACCAACTGGGAAAAAAATTTTGCCCTCCAGACAAGTGACAAGGGTCTGATAACAAAGATACACAGAGCTCCTACAGCTCAACAAAAACAAAGCAAAAGACCCACTCAAAAAAATGGGGAGAACTAAAAAGACACTTCACCAAAGAGGAGATACAAATGGCTAAAGGCATATGAAAAAATCTTTCACATCACTAATAATCAGGGAAATGCAAATTAAAACCACACTGAGATACCATCTTACACCAGTAAGAATGGTCCATATAAATAAAACAGACAAAAACAAATGTTGGCGTGGATGTGGAGAAAAAGGAACTGCTGTGGGAGTGCAAACTGGTCCAGCCACTATGGAAGACTGTGTGGAGGACCCTCAAACAATTGAATGTGGACTTACCATTCAACCCAGCAATCCCACTACTAGGACTACCCAGAGAACATGAAAACAATAAATCAAAGGGACACCTGTACACACATGTTCATTACAGCTCTGTTTACAATTGCAAGATTTTGAAACAAAACAAATGCCCCAAAACAGATGATTGGCTGAAAAAAAAATGTACATATACATGATAGAATACTACGCATCCATCAAGGAGGACAAACACATGTCATTCGCAGCAACCTGGATGGAACTAGAAAGACTCATATTAGCAGAAACAAGTCAAAAAGAAAAAGAGAAGTACAGGATGGTCTCACTTATATGATGGATATAAGGAAAAACAAACAAATAAGAAAGAATGAAAACAACCAATGGGACTGAACCACGGAGGGAGAGAGGAGGAGGGGAGAAGGCGGGGGAGATGAAGAGCACAAAAGATCAGAATAGTTAACAAGTGTTAGTGAAGTAGGAAAGCCCCGGAGTACACAATAATGGAATAGTGTAATATAAATATACATATATTTGCAAATTTAAAAAATTTTAAATTAAATTTTTAAAAAAGAAAAAAGGACAGGGTTATTAGGGAATGGAGAAAGAAAAAGAAGCCATCTGCATAGTGCCAGGCAGGCAGGAGAGCTGCTTCTCCCCAGCATAGAAATTGTACTGATTCCTTCTTTTTCTTAATTTATTTATATATATATATATGTTTCACACCTTTGAATTCCCTGGGGACCACCCACCACCTTCCTTCCCTGACCACTCCCTCCCATGTCCACCCCTCCAAACCCCCCATATACTCATCCCTTTTATGGAATTTTTATGTACATGTCTATGGCCTAAATTGTCAACCGGAATAAATTTTATAATAATAAAAAATAAATAAATAAAAGGAAACAGTCACAAATATTATGAAAATAAAATCATAACATTTAAAGAGAAATGTATCTTAAACTTTGATTTATTAAAATGCAGTAGCCAAACCAATACTGTACTTTATAACAGATAGTATCTAGAATTTACTAAATATAGTACACATAGTCATACTCCTAGAAAAAGAACTAGAATGAAACATATCTATTTGTCAGGAGTTGTAGTTAAGGTATAGGTTTATAGGTGACTTTTACTTTTTTGTGTATTTTCTTATCTTTTTAATATTTCTAATGACTGCAGATAAATCTCATAATTAGGAAAAGTTTATTGAAACAAATAAATGAGCTCAAGTATATCATTTTCTCTCACTTCCCCCTTAAAAAAAATCATCGATCAAAAGCACAGCTATCAAAGTAGGAAAGATTAGAAAGTCAAAATGGTACATTTCAGAGGACCATAAACTGTGCCCTTTAACCACAATAACATCTTTTGTTTGTCTTTTCTTAATATAAGTAAAAAATGTAAAAGATTGTTAAGACTGAATCCATATTCCTCCACATCCCAAATAACTTTAATTAAACCCAGAGCCCAGTTTACTGGAATGATGTTAAAAGTGCCAGAAAAAAAAGAAACAAAGTGGCCCACCTTCTCTTTCCAGCATTTCTCATCTGAATGGCATGCTGTGAAACACACAATTTAAATTGATTGGTATTAATGCATGTGCACAGGTTCCAAAATGTCAGCAAGATGCATTTGCTTTCAAGTTACATTAGTTCTACTGATTATAAAAAGATGGGTAAATAAATCTTAGTTATACACAAAATATGTTTTCAAAAAAAAAAAAAAAGGTGGATGCTATGCATAAAAAGATGGGATATTCCAGCAGAGAGATAGATGGAAAATATATAATCAAATGGGAAAATAAAGAAATAAAGTTGAGATCAGAAATTCCTTCAATGTGATTATCAAAACACAGGACTAAACAAATTGGAACTAGTGAAATAAAACACTGATAAATTGAAAATAGCCAGAATACAAGAAAAAAAAAATAAGTGGAGAGAAGATATAACGTCCAAGTGCTCTGAAATAGCATCAAAAAGTCCTACAGTATGTGTCCAAAGAAGGAAGAGAGAATAACACAAATTTGAAGAGCTACTAGACAAGAACAAAAGTAAAGAAGATAAAACAATAATAATCCCAAAGAGCTTAAAGAAGTTTAACACAAAAACATATGTAGGCATATTGAAATCAAACATAAAGAGAGTCTTATGGACAGTGGAAGATGCAACATTACAAAGAGAACAAATAAATAAATACAGTGGTATTCTCATCAAAAGGATTTTAATCCAATGAGTAATATGTTTAAAACTGTATGCAAGTGCACAGGAGCATGCGCGTGCGCGCGCACACACACACACACAAACTAAAACCTTGTAAATTTAAAATTCCTAAGAAAAGTAGCTTTCAAAATTAAGACAAAATAAAAATGGCTTCACACAAACAAAGGCTAAGGCAATTTATCACAGTAGATCTGCACAGAAGTAATGTTTAAGAAAATTCTTCACACAGAAGAAATGCTAGCAGATGGAACTTTGTATGTATACAAAGAAATAAAGTATGCTAGTTATATTTTTGTTTAAGATCTACAAAGGCAGTTTTATTTTTACTTTAAGATTTTTAAAAGATAACTATATAAAACTAACATAGGAATGAGGTGTTATATAGTTTAAAAACAAATGTACAAGCAAAATACATTATAAGAGTACAGGGGTGGAAGGGAGAAAATGCATGTATACTGCTGTATACAGAACTTTCCAGTTCTTACATAACATATGAAATGCTAGGTTATCTGACAGAAGATTCTGGTAAACTAAAGATATATATTATAAACCTTAGAAAAACAATTAAATTTTTTAAGGTGAACTAAAATGGCAAAAGAGAAGTCATAAACTGGAAAGCTAAATAAAGCAAAACCCGGATTGTAACCCGCTGAGAATAATTGAGTTTGAAAGAGCTGAACTCTTAAAAAGAGAGAGAGAGCACTTCATCTCATAGAAATTATAACCTAGTGAGAGAAAGAGAAGCAAAGTTAACAGAATAAATGTCATAGATTTTGGTAGTAAATAGATTTTCCATTGAATAAGATATTAGAAGACATAATTACAAAGGTAAAAACTTGGTCCAATAGAGAGTGAATTTAGATTCACTTTTTTCTTTTTCTTCTTTCACTTTTCACTTTGAAGAGAACAAAAACAGTTTGCAAACATCACTAAAAAAGTAGGTTTCATATAGAGAGCCTCAATAGGATGAATCACTAATCAGAATGAATGTGAGTCTAAAAAAGTTTCTCATAAATTAAAGAATTCTAAATCCATGAAAGGTAGAAATAAAGAAATGCTATTAAAACAGTAGAAACAGAATTTAAACTATTTCTTGAAAGAAAAGCAACATTTAATTAAATAGCTACAAAAAATATCCACACAATTTAAAGTCAACAGGTAATTACATTCATCCAAATCTTTCAAATTTTTAATCTCATTCATTTTCCACAAAAAGTCAACACAGAACAGAATTCTGGATTCAAGTAGATATGGTTTCAAATCTTGGCTTTTATGTTTACTTACTGGTTAAGTGAGAGCAAGTTAGTCATTCCTCCACCTTTTAAATATTAAAATATTTTCATATAGAAGACAATAAATATAGAAGATAACAAGTAGTTCTTAGAAAAAGCTGTTTAAAGTAGACTGCTATTTTGATAGTTGTATTTATAGAAAACAATAATTGATTTAGATATTCCATATATGCGGTCATATATATCATCATAGTATTATCATATATGTAGTATCTAAGGTCTAGATAAAGTTTAGAATCTTAAATTGTACTAAAGAGGTCAAATGATAACTCATTTTTATAGTCTCTTCTTTTATACTTTTCTCATGGTTTTCTTTAAAAATATTAAATTTTCTAGTGGACCATGAAGTGACTTTTTAGAAACCTCTTTAAAATATAATAATTTTTCTAGGAGACCATGAAGTGACCTTTGAAAAAAGCTCTAGTATTTCCAGGATCTTTGGTCAGGTACTACTGATTTAACAGACCCTAAGGAGAAAAACTGGGTCCCTTTCAGTGCTAACCAGTATTAAGACAGCACTGAAAAATCAAAATACCAAAGTGATATTTTGAAACATTGATATTGTTTCACTATTTTTGATGTTTTTCTATCAAAAGTTGGTAAAGATTTCAAATTTTAGAACTTAAGAATGGTATAAGGAAAAATGAAGAAGCATCAGGATGAATGAAAATGTTTCATTAAACTAAGAACTGAGATGGCATCTAGCAGTTCATGGTCAGAGTCAATGATCCTTATTAAGGGAAGTGAAAATTGAGTTTTTAAAGGAGAAAAGCAACACAAATTAGTATAAAGCTATAAGAAAATATCCTGCAGGACTGCACATAGGATGTTTGAGGGTAAAGAGGGATAACGGGCAGGATATGAGACTAGCTTTGAAGAAAGAGAAGCTATATAGATATATTTTAATATCCATCTATTGCTTCCTTGAAAATGTAAAGTTAAATCATCACGATCTGTTTTTGTTTGTTTCTCATTCTTTTGTTTTTTAGTATTTCCCAGAGAGAAATTATCCTAAGTCTTGATAGCCTAATCCAGGGTATATAATAAAAAGAATGAAAGTCTCTAAGGTACAAAGGAGTTGCAGTTGGCTGACTATTTTCCCCTGTGCATGTTAATTTTGTTCTGCTTTGTTTTTGCCAATTACAGATTTCAACATAGAAACAGCCTGCTAAAGAAAATAGTCTCTGAATATACGTTGTTCTTAATGACTGGTTACTAAGTATTTTCAGATCTCAATTTTGGGTCAAGTCCTTATTGTAATTATTGATTTCACTTTGAAGTCTAAAATAAAGGGTTACTGTGCACTTATATACCTATTCTCTTTCCAATTTATAAATTTTTCTTTATTTTACAAATGATGTTTGGAGGGTTTTAGTAATATTGCTAAATGTCTCTGTTTCAATAAGAACTCCAATAAGAAGCTCAAATATTGTCTCAGCTATAAGACATATATCAGAAAATCCAAAAGTCAGTCCATTGAAAAAGTAAACGCAACACATTCATTAATTCATTCATTTAACATGTATTTGTTAAGGCCTACACACAAGCACACACACAGACACACACACTATTTTGCAGTGGTCAGCAACTATCAAATCATGTTTTCAATACTGATCTGTTGACCTTGAAGAACTAGAAATAGCAAAAAAATGGGAATTTAATTGAATAAAAACCTATATATCTCCATCCTTTTCGAATTAAATCACTCGTTATATTAATAGCACACATTTTCCTTCAAGGGAGGGACTACATTTCACTAATCTCATACTACATTCAAACACAAAATTAGAACTCGTGAAAAAAAAACCAAAGGGTTCACCTTAAAATAATAGAAATGATACTTATCTTAGATGATGCACTTATTTCTCAAAGTGTAATCAAATCGTAATCAAAGTGTAGTTATTGTTCACCCAAATTCCCAAACTTCACCCAAATTCCAATTTTTAATATGCTCTCCAGAAACTCACTATTGGATCATCTTCAGCAATGCTAATTTTGACTATATTTTTGTTCAAATACATAGTTCTTCCACAACATTCAGGAGACATCTCTTTCCAATCTTGGTATTAGTGATAACCATATTTTTAAGCAATCACTTAATTTCTGTATCACATCATCTGGAATCAATCGAAATAAGCTTCTGCTTTTTGAGTTGACTAATTCAAACTTATCCAAAACTCTCAATTAAATCTGTGATTGACTTAGAACAAGCATATAATAAAAGTACATGCAATAAGAATGATGCAATTTTCCTATTTCGTAGTCACAATTTTCCTATTTCCTATTCACAATTTTCCCAAAGTGTTTAGATAAACACTGATATCCTAACTCTACCTTTTCTCCCCATAGTTGTATTCTTTGGTGCCCTGCTTGTATCACTGATCTTTGCCTATTTAAAAGAATATGCTGTACTTTAATGGGTTTTCTATTTTCTATTTGGGGCACACAGCTAATAAATAATTCACACAAATCTACAGATTTATGTATACATACAAACTATAGCACAAGCAAAAAACAACCATATACCGGATGTATAAACACAATAAACATATCTATGGGATGAGTTTACTGGAAAGAATATGGTTTTTTTTAATCAAAAAGTTCTTCAAATCTCACCCATTATTCCTTTTCCCTCTGAGGAACAATTCTCTCATCAATGTACACGGATTACATAATTTCTTAGCTATTTCTTAATCACTGGAGTCACTAAAACACCAACTCCAATTTTTATACTTAATCTTGTTTGTTTTAAAACATTAATTCCCTATCTGTTTCAAAGACCTTCTACTATCATCCTAACCCTGAATAGAACTGTGATTTGGGCTAAGAAAATCTGTTCACAACACTGCCATTTCTCTTGACCTCTTTTCTATACTGATTTCTCCATTAATGAGCACAACAAAACCAGATGAGTAGTGAGGACAAATAAAACAGGTTCATTGCTTAGTGTTTGAATCTAAGATGCATATTCCAATTCTACTCTAACAAAAGGCTACAATCATTTGTAATTACTTCATAAATGTGCATAGAAACCCAGAGAGGGGAGGGTGGGAAGAAAAAGGAGATAATCTGTATAATCTTGGGTCCCTAATTGAAATACTATCAAAATAACACTAAGATACATCATTAGTATCCTCTAAAAATACTTCATGTAACTATTCAGAACCATTTAGCATAGAAGCAAAAAAAATTATCCTACATTAAAAGCATCTATGTGAAGAAAGCAGAGAATAAGTAAATGACATGACAAGTATTTTTTTATTTTATTGATTACATATATATCTTTTACAACATTGTATGCCCTAAGATTCTCCTACCACCATGTCACCTGTGAACCCTCAACTTGTGTTTTTCCCTTCCCTGATGTCTTCCTCCCTCCTTCTCCCCACCCTTTTGCTATGTGCTTTAGTTCTATTGCCAGTTTGTTACAAGTAGTTTCTAAAAGCTTACTTGTTCCCATGGATCTATGCTACCAAATGATTGAATCCAAAGAGAAAGATGTGAAAGGATACTATTTAGAAAACTAAACATCAATCCCTTTCTTGCAAACATCACACTCTTCAAGTCACTTTCCTTGGAGCACCCCTTCCCTTCCTTAGCCTTGAGAAGAATAGAACAACCCTTCCTCTTGAACAACTCCATTTGCCCAGTTCCCACTATCTCACCTTCAAAATGACCCCAAGTGAGAGAAACAGTGGATGGTAGCAACATCTTCTCTCCCCACATCTCAGCAAATCTTACAGGATATGACCACACTGAATTGTTGGTGAGTATGGATTGTTATTGATGGGATTACTTCTGTTTTTATTGTTATCTGTGCAGCTTAGTCATAGTCTAGATTGGCAAGAAAAAAACTATTTTGTCAAATCTTCCCTAATAAAATATTAGTTGCATTCAAGTAGTTTACTAATGTCCTTGATCTCATGGAAGACAGTTTTATTATCCCTAGAAAATGATGCATGATTGATGTAAACTAGTCATGGAAATCCCACTATCTCTTTAACACAGGATATTCTTTCCCATATTTCTTGGAACAAGAAATATCCATATGACAACACCAATATACAAGACATAAGAGAAAATCTTTTGGGAAGCTTTGGGGAAATTTTTTTTTCCCAATTAAAAAAACAGATTTGCAAGAAAATTTTTTGTTCTTGCCTTTTCTTCTTCAGTCAAGAAAATAGTTGTGCTTGCAAGAGTTGCTGCAACCATCCTGAGATTCAAGAATCAATGATCAATAAAAGCATAAAGATACTCCCAAACTGAGGTGTGAGTCCTGAGCAACTATAATTTATTCCTACATCCTATTAACACTTTCTTCTAGCTTTCTTGGCTTTATTAAGACATAATCCATCAGGAATTCTACTAATTGCATATAAAATCCTTTCTAGATTATAAAATCCTTTTCAAATCCTGATAAAATTAATGATATGCCAGGCATGGTGGTGCATGCCTGTAAGCAGCAGCCTAGGAAGCCGTGACTGGGACCAGGGATCATGGTTCGAGTCCCTCCAAGGGCAAGTAGCAAGACCTAGTTCCAAAAAAAATAGCTGGGTGTGGTGGCATACGCCTGTAATCTCAGCTATCTGGGAAGCTGAGGCTGGAGATTGCCTGAGTCTGTGGTACCACGGGCAACATGAGCCTGTGGTTCCATGGGCAAAAATAGCGAGAACTAGTCTCAAAAAAAAAAAATTAATCATCTAGAAATTCACAGTTAAGTTAGTGATGGCCATACACTTTTTATTAAGAAATTATATTTATCTTCAGATAATTTCCTCTATAAGGACATGCAAACACCTTCTGTCTAATGACATTCTCTCCACCAGTGTGAAAAGTTAAATATTGCTTTACAAGATAATTACTCATTTTCTTCAACAGTCATGAATTCATAGATGGGACATAAAGAGCTATTTTTCTTGAAAAATTATTAAGCAGTTCATTATCAAGTTATTGAATATTTTGGTTCTGTAGATAAGTTAGACATTCAATTAAAACGGAAAAAGTACTAATGGGTGGAAAAATTACCATCAGATTCACTTTTTTATTTAAAGCTAATATAAATATATCACATAAAAAGAATTATATATTAACATCGGTTTTTGCAGAGAGTAAATAAACCTCAGAAAGATTGCTATATGTTATTAATTTCTACTATTATTTGCCAAATAGGTAAATTCAATAAAATCTTTAGAATATAAAAAATGGCTTTATTTCATGTATTTTTTTTCAAGGAAAGGGTTTTTTAGTTAAAGTTAATCCACTATGTATGTAAAAAGAACAATCAAGTATTAGTTCATAATAGTGAAGATATATTTCTAGGTTATGTACTTTCCATTTTCAAAGTGATTAATTAAATTCATAATTAATATCTTTGTAGGAAGCTATATATCTCTTATATCCAGCGTTATTTTAAAGACAAAGTACATATTTTTATATCCTGATATCTAATTCTTTAATACTTAATCTTCCATTGATTACAGGTCTCATTTACAAAATCAGGTTCACTTAATTTTTAAGCTGATTAAATGTGATAGATACTCATAGACAGAATTTATAAAATGCCTCTGTGTGCCCAAGAAAACTATCCCATGCATTTAGTTTTTCATAATCTAGCCCAGTTTTTGTAGATGAAAGTAAATGGTTATTCTCTGGTTGTAGAGTTGATCTTTCCAGAGAGAAATTAAGTGCATTTACTTATGCAGGTTCAATCAACTTTGTTTCCAAAAAATAGAAAAGATATTTTTGATATTACTATTTTCAGGTTAAGTTTTCCAATATTTTGAAAACAAAATTCTTTTGGCACTTTCTCCTGTTACCACTAAGGAATTATTTGGCTGTGTAACAAAAACAATAAAGGGTACATACAGAAAAGAATGGCTGCAATCTTCCTATTTATCTATTTCCATTCACTGTTGTTCCCAAATTGTTTGTATAGTATCTTCCTTATTATATGTTTGATGCATAAACCACATACACATGAATCTGTGCATAACTGAAAAGTTACCCAGTTTTTTCATTCCTTAAAACAATATTTTCTATCATGTTCAAAAGAGGGCAGCCTAATCAGAAGACCTACATGCCTGGGGCCCTGGGCTGTCAAAGCTCCCTTGCCAGGGGGGGAGCAAAGGTGGTGACAACCTCCAGGCAAGATCCTCATGCCTGAAGAGCCCAGGAGGGGGGACCAGGTAGGATTTTAGCCTCATCCACCAGCAGGTGGTTGTTGCACAGGGCAGCCATCTGCAGTCTGGTTCAACCAAGGCATGTTGCCCCCGGCCCCTAGTCCAAGGGGGGCTTGGGATGGCATTGCATGGTCATCCAGGCCCTTGCCCCAGCATAAGGAGGTAGTGGAGTGCAGGCAGGGGGTTTGGGGGAGGGTGGAATGCACCTTCCATTTCACTCTCACGCCCCTAATCTTCAGGAGGAGCAAGAACATGCATAACACAAACCCCATCATAGAATGGGTGAGGAACCAGGTAAAAATCCAGCCCACAAGTCTGAGTTGGACACAGCAAATGGACAATCGAGAGAGCCAGTGCATGCAAGACAGGCGAAACAACTACAGAAACACGATGTCATGAATTGCACCCATGTACTCATCGGGTCTGGAAGACCACATTTCAGAGATACTTTCTAGGAGAACATGGTGCCTCTCACCACACTACAAGAGAGGAGAGGAAGGCCAAAGACTGGGGGCATCAGCCCCACAGCAAAGCTGCAAACTGAGGCAGAGGAGATGATCTAAATGGTCATTCCAGATGCCTGTATCCACAGAGAAACTTCTTCACCAACACTGGCTGAGAGTGAGACCCCCTAAATCTGATGCCAGAACCATAAGGTAAAGGAGCAAAACGACAGAGAAGGGATTCGAGAAGACAGCCTCCAATGAGAAAGCATGAACAGACCACAAATAAATACAGACTGGCTGCCCAACACAAACTTAAGGCTGAAAACCTACCAACAAGGTTCACCTGATTCCAAGAACACAGTCCCTCACCCAATGAAAGAACACTGCCATAGGAAAGAAAGGGACTAATGGACTTAACACAGACTAGCAAACAACAAAGAGTGGGTTTTGAGAGAATGGAAGGGGCATCAGAGGAAGGAGGGAGGGGGAAGTATCCTAAAAACCATTTACCAAGATCGTTATTTAAAGAATAAAAATAAGTAAGATTAGAATTTTTTTAAAAAAGAGGACAGTTATAGATGTTACTGTGACTGAGGCAATGTTCATTTGCATAGTGCTGTCTTTCCCTCATTTTGGAACTATTCTATTTTTTATAGCCAATACAATGATTCTTAATGAATCATTAAGCGTACTAGACACTTTCACAAAAGTCTCTGTATGGCATGAACTGTACAGAATCAATGTTATCAAATGTAAATGCCCTCTTCCCCAGTCCCTGGACTTTCACTTTCCTTGGCAAAGGTCATACTAAACTTGCTAACAGTGCTTTATTGAGAGGAGGCCCAGGTCATTTCCATATTTATAAAGTCTCCAGAAAATAAACAAAATGAATTTTTTAAATTCTGAATTGCCATGTAAATATAAGTGGTCATAGTTTTAGTCCACTGGGTTTACTATAACAAAATATCAGACACTTGTATTTTCATTCACTGTCCTCCCCCTGGCTCTTTACTTTTATTCTCCATTCCACATTTATTCAATAGTCTGCAATTTTCAAGAAATCCTATCTAGTTCATATTTCAATGTCTCTGAAACAAGAGACTTTATACTATGGCCCATGTTATAGAGACCAGAAACAGTGTTGGCAAGACTATAGAGAAAAGGGAACACTCTTGCACTATTTCTGGGAATGTAGACTTATTCAATCCCCACAAAAAGATTGAAAAATGGATCTAACAATTCCACTTCTAAGTATCTATGTAAAGAATAGAAAAACACTCATTCAAAAGGAAACTTGTACTTCTGTGTTTATTGCAGCACTATTTGACAATAGTTATAGGAATAACCTAAATTCCCCTGAGCAGGCAAGAGTATCGAGAAGATATGGTGTATATGCATGATGGAATACTATTCAGTTACAAAAAAAAAAAAAAGACATGTAATTTGCAGAATATGGGTAGAGTAGAAGGAATTATGCTAAACAAAGTAAGCCAGGAGAAAAATAATTACCAGATGGTATCACTTATATTTGGAATATAGTGAAACCAAATAAGGGAAAGACAATGAAAAATTCAAAATCACCCTCTTGGAAATTAACCATAGCACTGAGACACCCAGAGTAGGAGGATAAGGCGTGAAAAAAAACATGAAGTAGAGCATAATGGAGAACAGTAGTGAACTATGGTTCTCTGCTGTGGATGCACTACAGTGACTACACCAGAGGAGGGAAATCCAGTACTTCCAGAACACTAACAAGGATGTAAAGCAATGGTACTTTAGTTTGAGAGAGAGAGAGAGAGAGAGAGAGAGAGAGAGAGAGAGAGAGAGAGATCTATATGTAGGATACTTTATCTCCTTTGCTATCTGGAACATATCCACTAATCTTTCAATACTCAAATACCTTTTTTTATGAAGCAATTTCTAAACACTACAATAAACAGTCATTAACTAGCTTGTATCCTCTCAATGTTCTGTACCACCATCAAAACACAAATAAATGTTTATTGCACTATTTATTATATATTGATCTTTCCTTACTGTAATGTTGGAAAATTAACAAGGACTCTACCTCCTCAACTTTTTATTCTTAATTAGAATCATTTTTGTAAAGTATTTGATACATTATTCTGTATTCACTAAACATATCTTATCATATGGAATCTTAAAAAGGAACTGTACATATCCAGGGAGAAAATATCTAATGAGATACTTTTCAGAACCAATGCAGCTCTAGGGAATATCCTGGAGAAGGAGGAAGTTAATTGTCTGTACTCCTTAAATTATTCTCACATTGCTAGTACTCCTTAAATTATTCTCACATTGCTAGCACTCCCACTGTGTCTGCTTAAGGTACATCATGGACTTCATAAATGATCCTTCAGAATATATTATCAATAAGGTAGCAAAGAATTAAACTCCGTACAGAAATCAGTCATGTGTATTTTGACCTCTTGTGAATTATTTTAAAATTTACCCTCTAAAAGCATACGGTGTTGTATACCAACGAATCCTCAATTTTGAAAATGTTACCAATCAAATAAAATGAACTCATATTCCAAGATTTTTCTCCAGCAAAGCCTCCTCTAACTTTTGGGTTTCTACCAGAATTTTCTTTCAAAATGTGGGTGATTATCATGTTCTTGGGATACTTGAGCCCACAGTAGCAAGGCACCCACAATTCTCCAAGAAACGGAAGGAGATTAAACTATAAGATGTCCAGACTAAACTAGGAGACCTGTTTAAATTGTTATTTTGATACTTGTCACAAATGCCTTTAACATAGTAGGTTTAAAAAAAAAAAGACACTTTGAAATTGCAGAGGGACCCAGTAAGGTAGAGATAACAGCAACAAAACATTTTTGTTGCTTTCACATAGTTATATTTATCTCTAATTAGAAAATAAAGCATATGGCACAGAGAATCTAAAAGCAAAGTCTATTTACGTCTACAATAATAAGGCTTTTTTCCATCATTCACTTCAATATTTTGAAGTTTTTAATTATTGTCTTGCCAGCAGTCATTACAGAAATAAAGGAAGATGAAAAACTTATTATCTAAATATGCTCCTTTAGGGCAGAGTAACTTCAATAAGTCTGAACGGGGTTTTGGATGCATATCTGTATGCAAAATGACTAGAAACATACTCATAAATATTCTATTTTATATAAGAAGATGTCTCTTTTGTAATCAGGGTATAACCACTGATGATTTAAAATATATTTTAAATACGTGATTAAATATTTCATTTCTGCCAACAAATCTATTATGAATTATCCTCCTTAATAATACAAATTTATGCTTTTTGGGTTGATTTTAACATACTACCTTGAATTGGAAAGATACTGGACAAATATTTTGCACAGGAGAAACAGGGATTAAAGCAACAGGACTCCTTCACTGGTTTCCACAGAGCAGAGACAATGTTACTTCCCACACTGTCATCAAACACTTGTTCGAAATATTTGGGGCAGGCAAAGCATTTATCTAAGCATTTCTTCTAGATTGGTAAGTGCTTCCAAAGTGTGTAATGAAATACATAGTACCAGTTTGATTAAAGTGAATTATCTTTTGATGAGGGAAACTCACACTCTTAAAATCCTTCAAGTATCACTTTTTTCAGTTTCACTGAGGTATTGACAAAAGGTACACATTCAAGGTGCACAACATGTTTTAATATGCAAAATGATTACTACAACTGAATTAGTTAATATCTATCATCTCACACAGTTAACACTTCTGTAGTTAG
Source organism: Uropsilus gracilis (assembly GCA_004024945.1). Classification (NCBI taxonomy): domain Eukaryota; kingdom Metazoa; phylum Chordata; class Mammalia; order Eulipotyphla; family Talpidae; genus Uropsilus; species Uropsilus gracilis. The sequence goes on along the minus strand of PVHY01005378.1, from coordinate 39,155 downwards.
AACACTTAAGATCAAGTATCTTAGCAAATTTTAAGTATACAAGACAGTGTTATTAACTATCATCACTATGCTATATACATTTGACTCCCAAGAATGCATTCAATATACACAACTGATTTTTCACTCACTTGACAAATCTGATTACCCCCTTCCCTAAGCCTTGGCAAACACCTTTCTACTCTCTACTTTTAAAAGTTCAAACCTTAGATTCCACTACTCTCTACTTTTAAAAACTCAGGTCTTAGATTCCACTTATAAGCAATATCATTGATTATGTCGGACTTATGTATCTCTGACTTATTTCACTTAGCATAATGTTCTCAAATTTCATTCATATTGTTGTAAATGGCAAGATTTTCTTCTAAGTTGAATAATACCCCATTGTTCATTTTCTTTTGATTGCTCATGACTTCACTTCCTTTGGATATCTACCCAGAAACGGGATTGTTGCATCAGATGACAGTTCTATTTTTAATTTTTTTGAGGAATATCCATTGCGTTTTCCATAATGACTCTACTAATTTACAATAACAATGTACCAGGGTTCCTTTATCTCAACATCCTCACCAGCATTTGGTATCTCTTGTCATTTTTACAACTTCTTTCTAAAAGGAGTACAAAAATATCTCGTTGTGGATTTGATTCATATTTCTCACATAATGAGCAGTTTGGGGCATCTTTTCATATGCCTTTTGGCCATTTGTTTGTGTTATTTTGAAAACATCTTTTCATATATTTTCTCACTTTTCACACAGGTTCTTTTGCTATAGAGTTGTTTAAATCATTTGTATATTTTGTTTTTCTAAATTCATTATTAGTCATTTTGTTGTTTACATATTTATGTGTGTATCCTTCTAGCTATACTTATTTATATTTATCTTACATCATTGCATTCCCCCAGGGTTCTCCCTCCACTCCATCACTCAAGAGCTTCATTTACTCTTCGTATATATATATATACCTCCTCCATTCCACAAGTTGCTTTTTCACTATTTTGATCATTTCCTTTGCTGTGCAGAATTTTTTTTAGATTGATAGGGTTTTACTTATCTATTATTGCTGTTGTTGCCTCTGCTTTTGGAATCATATCCATTAAAATCACTGCCCATACCAATATCAAGAAACTGTCTCCTTACGCTTATATGGGGTAGTCTTACTCTTTCCAGTCTTACATTCAAATTTCTAATCAAATACAGGTTGATTTTGAAGATGGTATGAGACAGGGTCCATTGTGTATTCTTGATACGCCTTGATTCCCATCTCCTAGCATGTCCTGCTCATGCTACTGAAAAGTAAGCCCAATACCTAGCATCTCAAAGTATTTCTTGACATGGCACCACACCCTTCAGCACTGCTGACCATCCCTGACAACACCAATTTTCCAAGACCACATTTCTTCCTCCATCCACTGTATTGCACACATATTGCTTTGGAATTGTCATTCATTCCAGAAGAACGACTTAGATGTTAAATATTCAATTTGTCAGGAGGAGGAAAAGCCATCCAAAGACAGGTTGGTAGTAGAGGAAATGGCAATAGGGAGTAATCCTTGGTGAACCTCATGAGTGACCATCAATTTCATTTCCTGAGAGCAGGCAGAGGGAAGAGAATATAGCAGAAACTCCTCAAGCATTTTTTTAAAGAGGGACTTAATTTTATTCAAGGAAATATTAATTAAATTTGAAAAAGGTTCGCTATATATTACTTTACTATTCTAGTTTCTACTGCTAGCATTTTTTTTTTTTTGAGAAAACGCTTCCTGGTAGTTTTTGTGTTCATTTCAAAACCAGTGTATACAGGGTAAAGGGCCATTTGCATTTAAGGACAGTAAAGCATGCATGAGCACAGGAATGTGTCAGTTATCACAAGCAGTCTTTCCTACCCCCATGCCTCCCTCACTTTCCCCGGGAGAGTATTAAATACTGGACAGCTGATTGTAGCCCAGGAATTCCCTAGGCTTAGTTTCTTTTTCTTCTTCTTTTTTTAAAATTTACATCGTTATCTACCCTCAAGGTTTTTCCACCACCTCATCACGTGTGAATTATTGTCCTACTCTTTTGTGCCCATCTCACTCACAATTTCCCATTTTCCCCCTCTCTGACTCTATACTTCAGTTCTTCAAGCAATTTTATTAATTATGTCCTCATTTAAAAGAATATGGTGTTGGGCTTCAATGATCCTTATTGTTCATATATATAGCCCTGTGTTGTCAAATAATTATATCCCTCTTACATTTACTTTTCCATTGTCAACCTAGGAGTTTGGTGATAGATTATTTATTTGTACTTGATAAACAACATATCATTTTAGGTCCTCTTGTTCTTGTAGAGTTAAACTGGGGCAAATCATCAAATTTCTCTGACTCACTTGATTCTTTTTAATAAAAAAATTTAAATATCTCTTAAGAATAAAATGGAAAAATCAACAAATAAGTGTCCTGAAAAATACAATCTACACATAAATCATTAGTTACCCTGCTTCGGTCTCCAAATGGAAGTTAAATTTGCGTCAACTCATCAACTCGCTCTCAACCAGTCCTCCACCTTAAAATGACTTATAACATGTATTTCTAAACAAGATGATCTCATTTAGGAATACAGCTAGAATAAAGTTACAGACTCTGAAAGGAACTGGCTCTATAGCTTTGGCCTAGTGATATCACACAGAAAGCAAGTAATTTGATTGTTGTCATATTTATAGAAGAAGAAGCAGTTAAACTTTATGATACTTGAGTGACTCACTGATTGGTTTATGTTCAGTCATTTCATTCTCACTTGTAGAACGCTGTTGGATTATTAAAATCTAATAGTAGGAAAAATCCAGTGTTGTCAGGAATGTGTTTCACAGTTGGTAGCTTCCAGAGAGCTAAGGAGTAGAAATGAACCATGTTTACTAAAATTAATTCTGGAGATTCTGATATTGAGAAACATTACTCTACAGTGAGTTTTTACATAGCACTTGGCAAAGAGAGGATAGAACATATTGGAAAATTCAAAAGAAGATATTATTTAATTGTAGCTAATAGTGTGTAGAATTACATCTGTTATCAAAATTACATTGCTGTACACTGACAACTGTATCTATAGGTTTACAGATAATACAGAATAACAGTAATTATGTCTATAAATATTAATTACCCCAATCAAGGTGAACAAAGAAAAGATGGTGCCATGTTCAAGTTTGAATATTTCTGCCTGGCACCACCTGGAGTCAGAAACTATAGAACCAAACTAAAATGGAGTCACTTAAGTCAAGGATAAGTAGACATTGGCTAATGCAGAAAATTAAAGAAAATAAAACTTATCCTTACCTAACATAAGAATTTACATTTCTTTGTAAATCTGCAGAAAACACTAGTCATCCCTAGACAGGAAGTAAGCTCACAGGAGCTTTGGACTACCATGTTGCCCATCCTGAACTACCCAAATCCAAATAAGGAAGACCACTAAGAAAAACAAGCAGTTGAAAAAGCTAAAAAAGTCCACATTAACTAAGCAAGATTCCCTTAGTCTGTGGAGTAACTAACTCTCGACTCCCATCACCTTGAACTTCCCTCATGCATGTTGAAACCTTTGCAATGAATTCAACTTTCCACTTTGTCATATACCATGCGCAATCTGGTTTTTGACTAACTCAGCCTCAATTTTTGTTCTAAAGGTGAAAAGTGACAAGACACTATTAAAGAGAACTTTTATACCACAAAGACTTTTAAATACTAAGTTTCAAATTACACTTCCAAAAGAAAGGTAGTAAATGGATGCACTCTCCAGTGAAGATTGCTTGCCCACTGTTGGTAGTTAGCACTACTTTTCCAACTTGCCCGAGGAATCCTTGTATATATGGTATTTTTACATGGAGTTTTATAGAGTTTAGTTCATGTAGACGGCTTCTCAGACTATCTTACAGGTCTGTGATGAAGCTGCGACCACTTTGAACTCTTCGCACAATTGCAACAGGTGTTCTCTTAGGCAAGAACTTAGGTTTGTGTTTCTGTGGTCAAGTACTTAAAATACCTTCCACAACATAATGCCAAGATCCTATTTGGTGTCTGGGTTCTGGGGTCTGGGCTGATGTTGGTGGGTTTCTAGGGAGGAGGGAAAACGTTTAGTCTCTTGATCTTAAAGTCTCTCGGTTATTCCAAAGGCAAGTAAGCATAAGCCTACCTGCCTGAAAAAGAGGTTACATCTCAGTGAAGAGAAGGAAAAAAGATTAGGATATTGGAAGGTCAGCTTCAACACAATGACACAGAATTTCTCTCATCCTCAAATATTTGTTAGGGGAAAACAATTGAGAGTGGTCGCACGCTATTTACATTTCCCTAGAAAGCCTTTTTTAAAACTTTTTTGAGGGAGATAGTTTCAACTGTATCAAATTACTGGCTGCTTTTCAAAAGCCCTAAACAACGTTTGCACAATTTTTTCAGACTTTTTACTAAAGTCACAATTCACTGTACGCACCTGCTTCCAGGGGAGCCCCGCCCCTTCAGCCGGGAGCCCCGCCCCATCTGGAGCTACTTAGAGTCCCGCCTCCTCCAGGGATTCCAACCAATCCCGTATTCGCTAATGCTGTGCGGCAGAGCTATCGCGAGACTTCCACTGTAGCGTCTTTAATCCCGTGGACTTGCGCAGAAGAGACTCATGAAGCCATTATGGGAGAAAAGGGGCGGGGCGTCCCGACGTGCGCGTTCGCCTTGACCCCACGCTCCAGCGCGCGCCCCGTAGCGGAGGGCTGTGGCTTCGGGCCCCCGCGGGAACCCCAACACAAACCAGCGTAAAGTGCGCGTGCCCACCCGGGCGTGTGTTCGGTGGGTGGGTAGCGAATGCTTGCCCGGGATCTGCGGAGGCCTTAGTGGGCCCCGGGCCTTGAGGCGGAGCGTCGCACTAGGTAAGCGCTTGGGTGATGGAGGGTCAGGGGTCAGAGGTCGGGGACCACGGACGTTTCTGGATGGAGACGGAGGTCCCCGAGAGGGGAGGCCTCGGCTGTCTGGGAGTCATCGGTTGTCCTGGAGCCCGGGAAGGTGGAGGCCTGAGAGGAGTCCACGGCGAGTCTCCCTGTCACCACACCAGCGGGCACTGAGCCGCTACGGCTCCCCCAAGAGCAGGAGGGGCCGTGGGGAAGCAGGTTGCGCTGCTCCCCGTGGGCCGGGGCCTGTGGTGTTTTGTTCGAGCGTCCGAGGGTCTCTGGTCGCGCTGCTCGTCACCACCGCGGCTTGTTTGACCCTCTGCTGCGAGCGATTCGGCGCCGACCGCCCGGCCCTGGACCGCTTTTGCGTCAGTGGGCAGCGAAGTGAGTAGTGGGGATCACCTTTCGCGCGGATACGCCCCTGCCAGCCGGAACGCGCCTGCCCGGCCTCGCGGGGCGCGGGACCGCCTCGTCGTCGAGGGGGAGGCCGAGGCGGCAAAGTTGGGTCTCAAAGTTCTCGGTTACTTTGGCGTCAGGTTAATTACGGTTACGTTTAAAAACACCCAGTCCTGCGCCGTGTACGATTGGACTCCTTGGTCATGGCTAGGTTGGTTAACGGAGCTGTGGTATCCGATGATGAGCGCCGTCCCGTTTGGGTATACAACACTGTGGTATTAGGACCTTTACCGTCGTGCCTTTTTTTCCCAAGTGTCGACGGGAGCCGCGAGGTGGAAATCCTGACTGTCGGAAAATTTCGTGATCGTATTTGAACTAACGTGAGGCTTTAAAGGAACAAAAGAAAATAATTTCAAAGTAATTCAGTGCTGTGCGCTCTTTCTCTCTTGCTCTCTCTCTCTGTGTGTGTGTGTGGTGTGTATTCTCTTTTCTCAGCCAAAAAGAACTGTACTTTACAGATTTAAAGACAAATCTTGTATTAAAGAGTTCAACTGGAAAAATTTTGAGGAAAAAGTCTGCTGGTGAAAAAGCTTATGAGCGTATATTTGTGTTTACATATTTCAGGTTTCAGTGCGTGCAAATGCTCTTGCCATATTGGAATTACTGCAGAAAAGGGAGCTTGCTGTAATACCAGGTCGTTGAGAAATTTTCAGTTATCAGTTGGGCCCTACTTGGCTAAGACTCAACTTGGACAACCCAAATCTACATGAATTTGTTGTAAATTACAGTTGTATGTCCTTTAGTGAAGAGATGGTAATTTTAGAGGGAGGGAAAAAAAAATCTAAATTTAGGTTTGATATTCATTTGTTGTATAGCCTTAGTAACTTGACATTTTATACTTAGTTTTCTTGCATTTAGCTTTGCTTTCTGCTGAAAATACATTTCAGTCAATTTTCTCCGTCTCATTTCAGGCCAGAAATAGTAAAAAAAATAGTTTCACATTATTTATAGTTTTCCTAGAATGTGTTTGAGGTTGGTTCAGTTCCCTTCTCACCCCTTACTCACATCCTTCATATTTGTTTTAAGGAGTTCCATCTTTTATAAGTATAGTGTATTTTCCCACCTCTTGATTTTGAATCCATTGGTGTACTTGCTGTCATCTGTGGAATCTTAATGGTTTTTCTATGATCAAGCATTTTGAAAAATAATTGTATGAGTGGATTTGCACTCTTACCCATAATCATAAGAACATTTCTGAGATTATTTTGCTGGTGTTAGGAGGAGGATAGGAACTAACATGAAGTAGAGCCAAACTATCTTCCAGAAACCTACCCTACCTTGGTTCAGTTAACCTGTGGATCTGTGAGAATAAAGAAATGATTACTGTTTGAGGCATTGAACTTTAGGGTGATGTGTTTGTTATATAATATATTGTGGTGATAGTTAGCTAATGATATAGCATAGCCTAACTTCTCCAAAGTTCCATCAGTCACCCAATTCTTGTATTCCAGCCTGTGCTCTGAAGAGAAAGAGACAAAGATGAACGCTTAGGTTGTTAGAAACTTCTTGTGGTGTTCTTCCAGAGTAAAAAGGAGATATTTAAAAAGGAGATATTTGTTGATAATAGTCTGTGACTGCATTCATAAACCAAGCACAGGCTAATGAATTAGGATTTTCTAGATTAATTTAGTCTGACATAGTTTGATAGTTTTCTTGCAATTATGCTTTATTTGCCATATCCAGTACAGTAGTCACTAGTCATATCTGAGTTCTGAACACTTGATGTGTGATTAGTGAGAATAAGGAACTGAATTTGCAGTACTATTTAATTTTATTAAACTTCAGTAGCCATATGCAGTATACACACACAAACCACATCCTCATCTAACTCACAAGGTTACCATGTACTTTCCTAAATAAATTTTCACTAGAAGGGAAGGGTAAGTGATCTTAGGTAGGTAAGTAATTTAACTTCAGTTCTTTTCATGATTATAGATCTATTCAGGTTTTTCTACTTGTGGGGGCCAGTTTTCATTTATTTTTTTTTGACCCACTTACCTGTTTTGTCTCAGTTTTTAAGTTTATTAAAATAAAGTTGTTAATATCCTCTAAGGTTTTTAAATTCTTCCAGCGTTACTTTTTGTTTTTGTTTTTTAAATCAGCGTTACGATATAATTTACATATATTTCAACACAGTTACATACACAGTTTGATGGATTTGGGGAAATATATGCAGTCATCATCAGTAGAATATATCTGTCATCCCAAAACTCCCTTCTGCTCCTTTTCTGCCAATCACTTCACCTACTTCTTGGCCCTAGTAACCACTAATCTGCTTTCTAGTACTAGTCTTTTATCTTTACTAGAATTGGATGTAAATTCATACAGTATGTAACTTTTAAAATGATTCCTTTCACTTTACATCATGATTAAACATTCATTCATGTTACTGTATTTATCACTTTATCACTGAATAGGATTCCCTTTAGCCATTCGCTAAGTGGTGAATATTTGGGTTGTTTCCAGTTTTGACTTTTAGTAATAAAAGTGATTAACATTCAAGTTAACATTATTTTCATAAATCCAAGTTTTTATTTTATTTATCTTCAATAAATACCAAGGAGTGAAAATAGTAGGCCAATGTAGATAAAAACTCTGCAGACTTTTTCCACAGTGAATCAAGTTATATTGGAATATACCCTCAGTCTTAAATTTTTACTGTTCTAGCCATTCTATTTGATATATAGTTTCTTATTCTGGTTTGTGTGTTTTATTTGCATTGCTTAAATAACTGAAAGTGGTGATCATATTTTCCTGTTCTTATTTGCCACTTGTATATCATCTTTGATGGAGCATCTGTTCAAAATTTTTGTCCATTTTTTAAAAATCAAGTTGTTTATCTTACTGTTGATTAGGAGAGTTCTTTATGTATTCTGTATCCAAGTTCTTTATTAGGTATTTGCTTTACTAGTGTTTCTCCTATCTTTAATTTGCCTTCTTATTGCTATAATAATGTCTATTTAATGTTCATAAACCTTAATTTGTTTCAGAAATCTCTGCTGTTTGTATTAAATTTATTTTTGCCTAAATTAGCATCACTCAGTTTATCTTGTTTCTTTGTTGTCTCAGAATTTTTATAAATGTAATTTCATATTTGACTTACGATACATTTGAAGTATTTTTTCTTTTATGTAGTGTGAGGAAGAGGTTAAGGTTTATTTTTTTTGCATCTGGCTAACCACTTATTGAAAGAGAACTCTTTCCCATTGACTTTCTTTCAAAAATCAATTAACCATACATGTGTAGATCTTTTAAAAGATATTTAACTCTGTTCCACTAAGCTATGTCTATTTTTATACCAATGCCACGTGATTTTGATTACTATCATTGTACAACTTGGAGTTGGTATCTTTGAGTTTTTTCTTTTTTCAGAATTATTTTGTTCTGTGTATTGGACATTTCAGTGTACAATGTTAGCGTCAACTTGTCCTCTTTTAAAAAACTCAAATGCATGTTGAGATTTTTGAATTTGCTAATTGACTCTGCAAGCCAATATCAAGGAACCTACATCTTGACATTTCATTTTATAGTACATGAAATTTGAAGTATATCTCTGTTATACTTTTATACTCTTTTTTCCATATACCCTTGAAAATAATTAGCAGATTTAATCTTCTTTAGATACTTATCAGAGAAATTTTAAAAAACAGAAAAAAAGGTCTGTTGCATTTACAAACATTGTACATTTAGTGTTTTTTTTCTTCCCTTTTGTAGAACTTGACATTATTTATTACCATTTTCTTTTTGCCTGAACCTTCTGTTAATATTTCTTAAAGTGTTAGTCTACCAGTGATATAATTTTGTTGAGTTTTGGTTATCATTCCCCCCCTTTTGAAAGCTGCTTTGCTGGGTATAGAATGTTAGGTTGGCATAAGTGTCTAAACCTGAGAAATAATTGAGACAGTTGTGCTTTCTAGCAAATTGTGTACTTTTTTTGTGATTATCCTTGTGTTTACATAGGTTTCTGTTCTTTGGGTTGATAGATCTTAGCAAATTTGCAAAAGTTTCCTTGTATCATTTCTTCAAATTTTTTTCTTCCCTTCTCTCATGCTGTCCTATTAAGATTACTTCCCATGCATGCTAGATCACTTGACATTGCCCAGCAGGTCTGTAGTGTGATATTTGTCTTTCTAGTCTTTCTCTTTGTACTTCATTTTTGATAGTTTCTACTATTACTATATTTTATCTCACTGTGCTTTTCTCCTACCATGCCTCCTCTGTTAATCTCATACAATGTATTTTTCATTTCAGCTATTGTTATTTCCTTGTATAAATTCCTTTTAGGTGTCTTGTGTATCTCACATATTTCTTCATCATCATATTTTCTACTGCCTTCTTGAACATACTGAAAATATTTGCAATAACTGTTTGAAAACACTGCATTCTATGACATGTGTTAAGGGTCTTTCCTACAAAGTTATCAGCTGTATATGAAGTCCTGGAATGTTTCATTTCACCTCTGGTAGTTCTTGTTCATTTTCAAATGTTTCCCTCACAAAGGCAGATTGTTATCCTTTTTTAGACATTTAAGGAACTAATTTCACTTCTGTAGGGGCTTCTTGAAGAACAACTTCCTCAACCCTTGTGTTTTGCCCCCCAAATTCTAAATTTTGTCTTCTTAACTCAAGAGACGCCACTGCACTCCTTGAGACCACCCTTTTTCTGTGCCATACCTCACCAGTCATTCTGATTTGCCTGGGACTAAGAAGGGTTCTTGAATTTAGGACTTTCAGTGCCAAAAATGGGTGAGTCTGTACTAGAGCATATCTCATTTGTTTTATTTCATTTAAAGATCATCATAGCAATAGCTCTGTACATCCATCCTACTATTCTTTTTTTTTTAATTTCAGTAGCATCTCTACTTATGCAGGTAGATTAAGGAGAGACTCAGAAGCAGTGGCTGCAACTTGTTTTCTACTGTATTTAGTGAAAATGGGGCATTGGTAAGATTCCTCTATAGGCAAAAAACCTTTGTCATCTACTTTTCCTGAATATAGTCAGTAACAAAGAATGTCTTTCCAGTTTATGCAGTATTCTCAGCAGAAAACAGATACCCTTCCCACAGTTGCCTTACCTTTGAAGGCGAGAGGTCTATGTGCTTGCCCTTTGCTTTTCACTGTTGTCTATATTTAGAAATGCAGATAGGTGCTCTGGACCTACTTTGGGTTTTAGTCACAGATCTACTTCCATTGAGTATGAAAACCCTCTTGATGATGCTTCATCTCTTCTGCTAATTCATTAATGCTACCACCTCACTTTTCCATCTTATTCCCTCTGTATATATATTTAAGAATGCCAGTTTCCGGTGACCTGATATTCCCCCCCCCCCCATAGTTTTGTTTGATTTTAAATGGGATTGTGTTCCTGACTTGTTTCTCTAAAACATGTTTGTCAGTCTTTCCTAGCTTGATTTGGAACAGGGTAGTTTGGGATGGAGGGTTAGTGAGAGTAGATAGGTATAGATTACCCTCCACTCATTTTGTCACCAAGACACAGAAACGCAGTTTATTATTGGTGTGGTGTTAGGGACCATGATTTGGCTTACACTTGTTTTATATTGTTCCCAAATGTATGGACAAAGTTTTGATTTTTTTTTATTGGTTTAGCAATTACCAGATTTGATTCTATTCAAAACTGGACCTAATGAAACAATATCTTAAACTGAACTTGAAACCAGATTTTAAATATTATACATCTTTTTCTTTTTTTCCTCTTTTTTTTTTTTTTTTTTTTTTTTTTTTTTTTTTTTTTTTTTTTTTTTTTTTTTTTTTTTTTTTTTTTTTTTTTTTTTTTTTTTTTTTTTTTTTTTTTTTTTTTTTTTTGAGACTAAGTCTCGCTATTTTTGCCCATGGAACCACAAGCTCACGTTCCTGGGGGTACTACGGACTCAAGCAATCCCTAGCCTCAGCTTCCCAGGTAGCTGGGATTACAGGCGCACGCCACCATACCCGGCCTTTTTTTTTTTTTTTGAGACTAGGTCTTGCTGTGTAGTCTTGAACCCACAGACTCAAGTGATTCCTAGCCTCTGCCTCCCGGCCAGGATTACAGATACATGCCACTGCACCCGGTTTATACATCCTTTTCTTTTTTTTTAACTCATCCTTTTTTTTAACTACATGTTTGAAGTAAGTACCAACTATCATTATGACTTTATGATTTAATCTCTGTGACTTGCTCTGTTTCACATAATAATTGACAATTTATATATAATTTATGAAATTATAGTGTAGGGCCTATAGCAGATAGACTGTTCCCAGACCAGTATGGTTTTTTGGTATGACAGGCTTATATTCTTTCTTCCCTTGATTTTTTTCTTCCATTTATTGTCTCTACCCCATTTTCCTTGGTATCATCACCACCTTTTATCTTGGTGTATGAGTCCAGTTTGCCTTTTTGTCCTTTTGTATGCTCATCTGTAAAAATAAATGTTTGCATTTTCTTCATCTTTTAAAAGAATGTATGTATTTAGGGATAGTTTAAATATTAAGGTTCAGGTGAATTTTTTTAAATCATTGGCAACTAAAGCAGAATTGAATTTCTGTAGTAATAGAAGTTTAAATGTTACTTAAATTCTTCAAGCATTTCCAGAATATTTGAGAGATATAATTTATCATGCTACTCATTACATGTGCTGTAGAATTTATTTTATATAGAAATTATGATTATTAAGTCAATCCATTGCAGGCCATTAGATTTTATGTGATGCACAAGATTGTGATCATTGTGGTTTTTAGTTGTACTTAATTTTGAAAAAATTGTCCGTTGCTCTGTATATCTCTGATGATTTTATATTACATGTGTGAACTACTAGTTTATGCTGAATTCCCCATCTGTGAATGCATTAATACTAAAACCCCTTCTTGAAATGCCTGCTGTTGCTTTTTTTCCTAGAGTTCACATTTACCACAAAAAGTTGAAAATGAGCAGCCGACGGAAGCGTGCTCCACCAGTGAGGGTAGATGAAGAAAAGCAGCAGCAGCTTTGCTGGAATATGCATGAGGACAGAAGGAATGAACCTCTTACCCTCACTGAGCATGATCACTCCTGCGGAGGTTCAGACTCCTCTTCCCAGTGTGTCATTCTAGATGACAGTCTTCAGGAAGAAGTGGCTCACAAAGATAAGAAGAGGTGTGCAGAGGTGATGAGCATCTCAAAATCAGCTCATAAGGAAGAAACTGATAGCATTGTACCACCTTTGCCTGTAAAGCTGAATATTGTGATTTTTCCCCATCATTTTGATAGTTCTTGGAAAGCATTTCTAGGAGAATTAACTCTTCAGCTTCTTCCTGGACAGAGTTTAATGGAAAATATATCTGAAAGGAGTTTCACATTGATGAGTTCAGAGTCAAGCAATCAGTACCTGATCTATGTTCATTCAAAAGGAGAAGTTGTAGAAAAACAAGACAAAGGACTCGTTGAGCCAGTCAGTACTCGTGACAAAGCTATTCAAGTGGAATCATCCTTCAGTGGTGAAATGTTAGAAGATTTGGGATGGCTGCAAAAGAAGAGAAGAATAAAACTTTACCAAAAACCAGAAGGCAGTCACGTTATCAAGGTACTCGATTTCTGTGATGTTCATCTCAGGCTCTTAACAGTTGTGAAGTTATCTTAGAAAGAAGATCTGGAAAGGGAGCAATAGATTTCTCTGTGTTTCAAAGTACATCTTATTCGGAACCTTTACTAACAGTTTAAAAAATATAGCTAATCATTACAGGCTATACTTTGTCAGGGCAGTCTTACTGATTGTTCTTTTTCAGCTGTATTCTCAAAGGCTTGTAACAATCCTTTAACCACTTCCCTCTTTGCCTTTGTCTCCACGTAGCATGTGGCATGGTGCAAGTACAGCTCCATTCTCCACTTCCTACAGAATTGTGATCTGTCTACTTCTTCAGCTCCTTCCTTTATCACCCTACTTTTTATGTGGCCTAGAAACTTCAAATAAATTTTTTTCCTCTACATCTTCTATTGTTATTCTGCATCTTTGCTTTTATTCTCAGTTCCCTCTGAGTTTTTCCTCTTTCTGTCCTAGTAATTCCTGACCATTCTAACTCAGATTACTTCATCTAGGCAGACTTTATCTTTAATCCCATGAATGATGTTACATGTCCTTCCCCAAAAACATCTAGTGCAAATATTTTTGTTGTGGTGGTGGTCACTTACATTGTGTATCTTACTAGACTAGACATTCATAACAGTAAAATGTCTGATATCATTTTCAGTAAATGAAGAATATAGTTCATTTCATGCTCTGCTGTTTGCTAGCCAAATAAATTTATGTAAATCACTAGATGTTCCAATTTTAGCTTTTTTCTATATGAAATGTAAGAATGAAACATATTTTTATCTCATACACCTTACTGAGAAGCAGGTAAGGTGATTTAAGTAAATGTGCTTTGTAAACTATGAATCAGGCTAATATGCCTTGACTAAAACTTGAAAAGAAATTCTAAATGGTAAATTCACCTCATTTCAATTAAAAATTATGTCTTAGTTCTTGCACATTAAAAAGCAATTACATTAATAGCCTTATTTATAGTTTCAGAATTGACAGATGGAAATGAGAAAATTTAGGAACATTAGGTTTTAATTAATTCTTCCCTAGAAAATGAAACTGTGTAGTCAAGCACTCCCTTCTTTGTTGCTTGTGAGTACCAAAATTGTGAGTTAATAATAACAAATGCGTGCAAATTTATGGTTTGTATATCATGTTCTGTCCATATCTGCACACACCAAATCTTGATCTATTGTGTTTCTCCTGATTCTAATTTGATACTGAAACATTTATTACTGCTTTAGTTAAAGTCATCTCAGTGAACACAGGCAGATTTAAAATAATAATGAAATATAATTGTCACTCTTTACTTTGTAATCCTGGTTGATTCTTTGTCTTAATTGAAAGAATATGAGAATCCATGAATCCATGAATAAGGAATCAGGTCCAGGATAATAAAGTGAAGTAAAGGAAATTGTATTTATGGAATATCTTCCATAACAAAGTAGACTACAGTCTATTTTGCAGATGAGAATGTGACTCAAAAGTAAATCTGTTGCTTTGTGCTTGTTTATTTAGCTCCAAATATCAATGAGATTTATAAATTGAAGTATTTTGACTATAAGTTTTATACTGTGTTGATTCACCAGAAGTAAGACACATAACATTAGTTAAGGCCTGATTCCCTGTGTTTTTTAATATTTGATCTAGTAGTAGAGATTCCTAGACCTAACTGCTTAAGAAAGCACATCAGAGTCTTCTGGTGGAAATCTGCATTTTAACTTACATCATTAATTATTCTGACGCTCATCAAGCTTGGAAATCTTGACCTGATGGGTAGAATTAGTATACTGATCATAATCGATACTCGTTAGTATTTTTTTTCCCATCAACTTGAACAGTATATTGGATGTAGTAGACATTTCATTTGTGAGGAATTTGTTACTGTTGAAGATAAAAAAATATGTATAGGCATTTTACTAGGTATGTTTGGTGTTTGTGGGGCAAATAATCTGAAAATATTTAAAAACCATGATGATGAAAAGTGTTTTTTTCTTATCTGTCTTTGTAGGTTGGAATTTATCTTTTGGAAGGTGGCCTAGCAAAATTAGATTATCTAAGTGATGCAAATTCAAGAATGAAAAAGTTCAATCAACTCATGAAGAGAGTGATGGAGAAGTTATACAATTTTATTATTCCAGGTAATTTTGAAAAATTAACTTTGAAATCTTTATTACTTTAGGAGTTGTGATTTCTCCTCAACTTCTGTAGATAGCAGTCAGAGAAGACACTTAATAAACCATAATAAAAATTAACCTTCATAAAATCACTGTATGACCAATTACACTTTATGAAATGTCCCCACTAATATAATTTGTGTCTTTATTTGCCTAACACTGTGCTTAACTATAGTAGGCACTCAAGATAATGTTTGCTGAGTCAGTAGGCAGAAACAAAAGGAATCCGAATTTTTTGGAATTTTTGCGTTATTCCTCGGTGGCCAGGAACTTTGTTGTGGCCAGAGATTCTTGGCTGGCCTTGGAAGATGTTGCATCCTTGGTCAGGACTGTACTGTCGGAATTTTCTAAGTGACTTGGTAAAGTCCATTAATTCTTCTAGAGAAACAGCTGAAATTCTCCAAATTCTGTTTATGGTAGGTCAGCCTTATTTCAGGTACAAATTATAGAACATTTTCATACTAGAATACTTGGGAAATATATTTCTAAGCTTGCTAGTTTCTGTAGCATATTCTTTGCAAAATTTCCTAATACTATTAATACTAAATTATTTTGCATGTGTAAATGACTTTAAAAAAGGGAAATACCTGGTTTCAGAATTGAAAAGAATGCTCTCAAGTACATCTGACCTTGTTAGATTATGATAAGAATTCCATTACTTTGCCCTTAAAATTAATTCAGTTTGAACTTTCGTAAGGAAAACATCAAAAAATTTCAAAGGAAATCTTCAAATTTAGTTATCAATACTAGTTAATACAGTAACAATCTGAAATAGAAAAGTATATAGTGGAAGTTTTCACAATTTTCCATGACATTTTTATTTAAAATAATAGCTCATATATTTTATGTCTCAAGTTGTTCTTTTTGGAGTATATGCCATATGTCCTATTAAATGCCTGTCCTTTTCTAGCATAGGACACCGAATGGGAATCATTGTCTTACTAGACAGAAAAAGTATGTCTCCATATGGGTTTTATGTTAAGAAAAGTGAAGTAAATTAACCTTTATGAACTGCAGAAGATACTCACATTCAGTTCTTGAAATGTTTATTAAATGCCTACAATTCACAAAGCACTTGCAAGCTACCGAAACAAGAGGCTCTTCAAAGAGCATTTCAGTAAAGTGGGTAAAGGACAATTTATACATGATTGCTCTATCAGATTGCAGAGTACTGTTCTATTCCAAGCATAAGAGATAAGCAAAAAGAGGTAACATGTCTTAATGAAAGCAAAAGAAAATACTGTAGAAAAAGTAGATACCTGGAATGGGTGGGTTTTTGAAGAGAATTTTCTGATAAGGTTAGGACCTTCCAGACATAAAACCACAGAGCAAGGTACCAGAATTGGGAAGTTCATAGTATGTTCCTGGAATCAGTATTGCTTTTAGTTATAAAAGGTAGGTGAAGTTTTTGTGTGTGTGTGTCTATGTGCATGTGTTGTTGGATATACAGATGTGTTGGAAGAAGATGAGGAGGATTCGGAGAGTGAGCCAGAGGGCCAGGACATTGATGAGCTATATCACTTCGTGAGGCAAATGCATCAGCAAGAAACACAATCCACCCTTGTGGATGTTCAGCACCCTGCACTGACTCCTGTGCTGAGGCCGTACCAAAGAGAGGCCGTCAGTTGGATGCTACAACAGGAGCAATTCAGGAGTGTTCCTGCTGGTGGTAAGTATAAAATGCTTACAGAAAGACAAAGTGATCAAAGGAATATGAGCAGTGTTGTGGTGGGAAATTGATCATTAAACAAATGCTGAAAAGGTCAGATAGAAAGGGTGTCACTATGTCCAAATTTATTTTTGAAGAAATCCTTCAGAGCTGAAGGCTAACAATTCATTTGTGAGTTCTCTCAACCTTGAGATCCAATTTTTCCTACCAAAATAAAGGCTGCCTTGATTGGAATTTTTAAAAATCGAAAAATTGTAGTATAGCTTTCCAGCTAAGAATTAAAACCTGATTTGATGGGAATCTTGATAATTAACTTCAAGAGACATCACAATTTGATGATGAATGTTAGCAACAGAAAACAAATATACCAAAATAGGAGAGTGATCTGTGACTAATTCCTCTAGATTTGTAGCTTTTTGCCTTTATCACAAATAATAAAATGTCATCTGTTGATTGTTTTGATGAAAATAGCCTGTTTGTTACTCATTTATGCTGTTTCTTTTCAATAGATAAACACAAGAGGTGATATTTATGTGATTCTAGGATGTGAAGTATTGATGAGTTTTTTGATATAGATTTGTTTTAGTTAGTGATGAATAGCTTTTATTTCTCTACTTGCTAAAGTTCATACTTTTTTATACAACAAACCACATTTTTCTTAAACTCTTTGGTTTGGAAAATAAACAGTTTACAATTAGCATTATTTCTTCTCATTATTCCTCCCTTTGAGTTATTTTGAAGTTATCCCACATTATTTCCTCTGTTAATATTTTAGTTATTTTATTAAAATTTGTTTGTTTAAATAGATGTAGGCATGTAATAATGCATTTTAAAGTTCAGTAATGCCTTAATATCCCCATGTCTCTCTTCTTCCCATCTTTCCTCCCCTCCTCTCTGCTTTCTCAGTTTGTTCAGATGTGAAAATAGTAATATATCTGCAATTACTGTCTCGTTTCTTCTCATCTTGCTCATTATACTTTGTCTTATAATTTATTAAGATGTTAGTTTCACGTATATTGGATTGTATTTTCTTCATACTGAAATAATTTTTCTTCAAGTGATTTTATTAAGGTGTAACTTATATGTAGTAGAATACAGAGATCTTAAGAAGACAATTTAGTTAGTTTTAACAGTTGTGCATCTGTGTGGCCAGCAAACTAGTTAAGAAAAAACTACACTTGTTCAAAAGTAATCACTAGCTAGCTGCCAGGATGTAGCTGTCCAAATTGTTATATCCTACAACTTTAAAATACATGTTAGATTGTATATTGATGATAATATATTGGGCTAAGTAAAATGTTTTGATTTTTCAGTTTTCTCCTTCATCGTTCTTTCAAAATGTTGTCCGTGTGTCCAGAATATTCTCTCATGTTCCAATCAGATCACCTACCAACCTCTTCAATAGGCAAGCACTGTCATCATAGTCTTGCCTGTTTTTGAAACAGTGGCAAAATATGTACACTAAGAGTGTGGGAAAAGTTGACTACTTCCAATATTATGCTTTTGAGATTCATTTATCCTTCATGTATCAGTTCAATTTTTTGTCCATAGACTAATGAGATTTTCTGAGCAAACCTTCATGTGTCATTTAATAGTTCCACCTTTTGTAGCTTTTTTAATTTATTAATTTTCAGAATCCTGTGTATCTATAGTCCCACTTCGTCTAATAACCCCTAAAGATGGCAGCAAAAAATTGCTTGCTGTTTAACTTGTGGATAGAGACAGACTTTCTATTTGGCAGTTCAAAGAGTAATAGATAAAAAAAGATTCTGGTCAAAACAACCTCTGTACTTCATTGTTACAGTTTCAGTAAGAATTTATAAATTAAAAATTTCCTCTTCTGATTGTGAGCTGGTTCTTTGTTTCAGTTTTCCTGTCAGTACCCAGTAGTTTGCTTTTCTGACTTTATAGAAAATATTCATACCAGAAGCAGTGGAATATCTGAAAGAAAGACAAGAAAAAGCAGGATTCTAGTCTTGGATTTGGGTATCTGTGGTTCCTTAGTATCCTAATAGATTATTTTTATGTGATTATTTGGCAAGCAAAAATTGCTTCTTATGCTTTCATTTTTCTTTAGAGAATGCCCTGCACTTCTTGTGGCGAGAGATTATTACATCTGAGGGTTTAAAGCTCTACTACAATCCATACACAGGCTGGTAAGGAAAACTTCATATGCTTGGTATTAAAGTACCAGAAACCCAGTTGATATTGACAGCATGTCTTTGGTAGTACCTCAGGAAGGAATACCCAGTGAGAGTCTTGCTAGACATTTTTTGTAGATTCATTATTCTTGGATGAATAGAAATTTGTTAACTTACAGGCAATGAATGAGGTATAATAGGTTTAAGGTATAAGGTACATAATTATTGATATTAGAAGATGATAATTTTAAGTAAAAATGTCATGAGTAAGTTTGTGGGATTTTTTTGTTTTTTGTTTTTGTTTTTGTTTTCATTTAATTTGTCAGTTTCTATCAAAAATATTTAAGGAAGTTTTAAATACTGTTACTGCATTAGTAGCTATTGCTCTTTTATTTTTTATTCACAGATTCATTAAGGTCACAAAAGGAAGCAGACATGATTCCTTTAATTGTCAAAGAGAAGATGTTAAATATCAATACCACTCCCCTTTCTGCAGGCTTAGTCATCAGTTCAGTCAGTGTTTTGATTATGATAGATCCAATTGTTTCACCCTAAAATGTCGTTTCAAGAAACTTGAATTTCTATGCTTTCTTTCCAGTTTTCTTTAGAAACAGTATAATTTTGTTTGTGTTCCTGTAACGTATTTTTCTTGTTTTTTTCTTTTAGCATCATCCGTGAGTACCCAAATGCTGGGCCACAGTTGCTTGGTGGAATCTTAGCAGATGAAATGGGTCTTGGAAAGACAGTGGAGCTTTTGGCTCTGATTCTGACACATACTCGACAAGATGTCAAACAAGATTCTCTCGCTCTTCCTGAGGTAGGAGTACTGTGGGGCTGTGGGGCTTGACGAAGCTGGGGCATATGTTCTCGAAAAGCATCATATGTTGAACATTTGCTTGGCACTTAAGTCAGCACTTTCAGTTTACTCTGCAGCTAATGATTTATGTTAGTTAACTTCAGTTGGGTACAGAAAATGGGATGTTTGTGACCCCGTACAGTTTTTTAGCTGATGTTGGCCAACTAGAAAGGGGATGTGCTGTCACTTACCAAGCTTCCTTCTAGTTGGCAGAGAAACTCCCTTAGGAAAACACTATTATTTTTTCAAACATTCTGTCACTACAGGTCTTCAAAGTACTAAGTAAATGTTTTTTAGATACATATTTTTTAGTTGTGCAAATTTCAGATAGGTAGATCTTTGTTTCTCATAATAAAACTTTATTAAAGAATAGAGAATTTAATACTTTACTAGATAAACTCATAAATCCTTGTTCCAAAATACGTAATTTTCTTTAGAAATAATTTTAGATCTCATCAAAACAAAAAGAATTCCACTGAGGCAAAATGGTTCATAGCTCATATTTTTCAATAATATCTGAAATCAGCATATTAAATTCTGCTGAAATGAAGCCACTGATAAAAGATATGGCTATGCTTAACTGTAGTGTCCACTGTGCTCACACCTTCAGCGTTTATGTGATCTTTTGATTGGGTCATGTTTGCAAAATTGCCTTTCCTATTTGAATAGGTAATACATATTTCCTTTGTAGAAAAATGAGTTGAAGTATGGAGTTTTTACTGCCAATGACTTCTATTTGCAACTTTCTGCTCATTAAATATTTTAATTTTAAGCTTTTTTAAGAATTACATGGTTTTGACTAATTTTATATTTGAACAAATCTTTGAAAGTTATACATTTCACATTTAGGTAGTTTAGGAATATATGCACAAATTATTGCTATGGTTTGCTGTAAACTCTGAAACAATAAAGTTTGTTTATATAAATAGCAATGTAGCCCTTTCATAATTTTTGAGATTTAATTGTCATATAATTATATTTCTTCTAGCTATGCAGTGTGTTTCAATACATGTGTTTATTGTGAAATGTTCATAATAAATCTTAAATTTTTTCACACCACAGCTAAATTATTTTTCTAGAAGTGTTAACTGTTAAAATCTACTGTTTCAGCAATTTTCAAATGCATAACATTTTTGCTAAATATAGTCACCATTAGATCTCATTTTATTTTGTAACTGAAGTTTGTACCTTTTGACCACTTTACTATTCTAATATCCCTAACCTAGGTAGTAACCACCAGTCTATTCTCTGTATCTGTGAGTTTGGTGTCTGGTGTTTTGTTTTGTTTTGTTTTTTTTAAGTGAGAGCATGTGGTATTTGCCTTTCCTTGTCTAACTATGTCAGTTACTGTAATGCCCTAACCATCCGTATTGTTGCAAATAGCAAGACTTTTTTTATTACAGTATATATGTCATAATTTCTTTATTCATCCAGCAGTGGACACTTAAGTTGTTCCCAGCTGTTGTTTATTATTAAATAATGCTATTGATACTATCCAGATAAATACTGTGAAGGGATATTCATTCAGATAAATACTCTGAAGTGGAATTGCTGCATCATATATTTGTATTTTTGATTTTCTGAGGAACCTCCGTACTGTTTTCTATAGTTGCTGCATTAACTTACATTCCCACCTACAGTGTGCTAAAGTTTGCTCTTCACCTCCTCACTATCATATCATGTCTTTTTGACAATAGCCGTTCTAGCTGCTATGAGTTGACTGCGATCTCATTGTATTTTGATTTGTACTTCTTTGAGAATAATCTGAGCATCTTTTCATGTACCTGTTTACCATCTGTGTATTCATATTTTCTTTACAACTCTTTTGCATTTCCTTAATAGAAAAGGGTTAATTTTAATTAGAAACTCAGAATACTCAGAGCAAAACACTGTGTGACAACCGACTATTGTTTACATCAGGGGAAGGTGGTGAACTATTTCATTCCATCACATTGTTCTGGAGGAAAAGTAAAAAACACAGAAACTCAGAATACAGAATTTGAACCAAAAGAAAAAGTTCAGTGCCCTCGTAAGTATGAAATCTCTTAAAGATAATACTTTTTTTTATAACTTTGTGTTACACTTTTTGGAATCCTTCAATAGTTATCTTGTAGGTATGAAAAATTATTTTTATAGTTGTTTATACTATGTATAAATGGATTAATTTCAAGTCATATTAACAAAATTATAGATTCTTTCATTTAATTTGGTCTAGCTAGCTCTTACTCAATCTGTTATAAATTTTTTTATCTTATAATTAAAATGAGGTTTGTTTATTCTCAAGAATAGCTATTTCAAATTCTAACAGATGCATGTTTTCTCCTTATCTGTGGTAGCATGTAACAGGTTGTTGTAAAAGACTTTTTAACATAACTTTAAAAAGCAGTTGCTGTGGAAGATTAGCAGATATGCTTGAGTAATTCCTCCTTACATTATTTGAATTATGGTAATTTATACAGAATGTATTGAGATAAATTATTACAAGTTCTTTATTCAGAATGACAGTATATATAGTGGATCGTCAATAAATCTTTGACTTTTTGCTTCTTGCCTTGATCCTCAATGCACATTGAGATTTTTATTTTCCTCAAATTTTAATTATTTTGACTGAGCATATCCTTTTGCATCTAGCTACACGTGTGATGATTCTGACAGCTGTGAAAGAAATGAATGGAAAGAAAGGAGTTTCCATCCTTTCCATCTATAAGTATGTCAGTTCTATATATAGATATGATGTTCAGCGAAACCGGAGTCTTCTGAAACGGATGCTGAAATCTTTAATTTTTGAAGGTCTTGTGAAACAGATCAAAGGCCATGGTTTTTCAGGAACTTTTACTTTGGGGAAGAATTACAAGGAAGAAGATCTGTATGATAAACCAAAAAAACAGGTAACATCATTTATTAAGTAACTATGTGATATGAGGTGACATTTTAATTGTCACTGAAGTTCTTTATTTTGGATCATTTGGCCATTACAAGTGTGCTCAGCATATAATAAATGCTCCGTACATATTTATTGAGAAAATTATGGAAATAGTTGGCTAAGCATATTATAGAATTTAAAACAACTTCTCTATCTCCATGCTGCTAGCAGTTAAAACTTTAGCTCCAATTTTAAAATTGTAATGATGTCATATTTCCATACTTTGTTATATCCATTTTACATTTTTTATATAAATTTCAATTTTCCCCTTCTGTCATCGCAAATGTACATTTTATTATACAATTTAGGACCAGTAATTTCAGTTGCATTTATGAAAATAGGTACAAATTTGCACATATAAATCAAGAGGAGACAAGTCAGCGTGTTCCTCTTTTGGCCACTATTTACAAAAGGGCAGATAGAAGACTTATTTCATGAATTTTTCCTCAGCCATTAAGGAAGACAGCAATGATTTTTTGTAATTTTAATAATCCTTCCATCACTACGAAGGTAATTACTCTTTATAGTAAATTGGCACCATTTTATATCTCACTGTTTCTGTTCAATCTAAGCACTGCTGTCATTTCTGGACAGATATTGCTGGCTCCTGCCTCTAGCACATCCCCTCTGTTATTTTTCTTATACGCTCTTGTAATTTTATTTTACATTTTACTGTTCTCTCTTTTCCAGTCTGACCTTTGAAACAAGGGGCTAAATATTCCTGATAATTGTGCTTTCAGCATCTAACATGATGCCTGGCATAGAACCAGCATTTAACAAATAATTGTAGTAGGATACACAAATACAGAGAAAGAAAGAAGGAATTCATTTGGTAATTACAGTGACAGTTGGATTTGCTTTCACTTTTTTTCTCCATGCTATATTTGACACAAAATGGATGGACCTTATGGGGATTAAGTTGCGTGAAATCAGTCAAAAAGTGAAAGATTTCAGATGGTTTCATTCCTCTACAGTATGTAAACTTGAAAATAATTAACATGCAAGCAATAGAAGAAATAAAAGCTCAGTAGAAAGGATAATGGTTGCCTATGAAGGGCATAGATCTTGTTGGAGGCAATAAAAATAAATTTTAAAAAGGAAAATTATAATTTTCTTCAATTTGTATAATTCCACTTCATAAAAAATTAACATTTGTTAAAATACAGTGATGGTGTGAGAACAGTATCACATATACAGAGTTAAAATAATCAGGTAACTTGGTCAAGTAACTGACAAATAACTTGAAGTTATAACTACCCACTTTCTTGATACATAACAACTGCTTTCTCTGCAACATCATTTCTTCTGGAAAGCTGAAGACAAATACTCCTATAAGTTATAGCAGGATAGCCCATATTATTTGTTTCAAAATATTTGATATTTTAGTGGTTGTCATTTTTACCATCTTAGTTTTAAGATTCTTTATATATCCAATATAAAAATAAAATTATTATTCCTTTACTGGTCAAAGATATCTATTTAAAGAGAATTACCTGAATCCATGAGAACTTTTATTATGTATTTTTAAAATGCTACAATGCTTGGTATTTTGTAATTGCTTTAGTTTGTATATATTTATGTACTATAGACTTAGTACTTTATTGATTTAGACTATAATTTCTAAGATGCTAATACCAGAATATTTGTAGCTTCCTATATCTTTCTCATTATCTTCTCTCTCCAAATCTTACTTCCACAGCAGTAGATCCTCCCTTTTATGTGGAGAGGGTTCTTCACGAGGGTAAATTGAAAGCCACTGATCAGGAGTGTTTCTCCTCAGGGAAAACAGTAACAAAGACTGACAGCTGGACTTTTATATAAACCATGTAAAAAAAAGTTAGAAATTTAAGTTCAAAATTTAATTATTTTTTAAGTTAAATAATTTATTAGTATATATATT
Source organism: Uropsilus gracilis (assembly GCA_004024945.1). Taxonomy (NCBI): domain Eukaryota; kingdom Metazoa; phylum Chordata; class Mammalia; order Eulipotyphla; family Talpidae; genus Uropsilus; species Uropsilus gracilis. The sequence goes on along the minus strand of PVHY01005378.1, from coordinate 14,579 downwards.
TCACATCATTGTAATCCCTGGGGGTCACCCACCACCTCCCCTCCCTGACTGCTCCCGCTCATCCTTCCCCCAGTTGTGTACTTTAGTTTGGTTGTTAGTTTGTTTTGACTTTTCCTTCTGACCTTTTGTTTGTTTTTTCTATGTTTTCATATGTTAGTGAAACTGTTTGGTTTGTGTCTTTTTCTTTTTGATTTGTTTATGCTAATATGATTTCTTCTAGGTACATCCATGTTATCATAAATTCATCAAATCTGTCATTTTTAATTGATAAGTAATAGTCCATTGTGTATATATATACCATGTCTTTTTCATCCAAACATCTGTTTCAGGACATTTGGGTTGTTTCCACATTCTTGCTATTATAAATAGTGATGCAATAAACATCCGAGCACAGGTGTCCCTCTGTACAAGCATTGAGGTCTCCTTTGGGTAGGTTCCCAGAAGATCAATTGCTGGGTCAAATGGTAGTTCCATTTTCTTTAGTTTGAGGGTCCTCCACACTGCTTTCCATAGTGGCTGGACCAGTTTACATTCCCAGCAGTGTAAGAGTGTTCTTTTCTCTCCACATCCATGCCAGCACTTGTTGTTGCCCCTTTTTTTTTGATGTGGGCCATTCTTGCTGGTGTAAGGTGTACCTCATTGTGGTTTTGATTTGCATTTCCCTGATTGCTAGTGACAATGAACATTTTGTCATGTGCCTGTTGACATTTGTATTTCCTCATTGGACAAGTGTCTTTTTAGTTCTTCTGAGAACTAATTATTTTAAATAACATTTTTCATAGGCAATGGGAAGTCCAAGGAAAAATCAGAAAGAATCAAGAAACTCAGAGAACAAGGATACTGACTCTGAATACTTGCCATCAAACACCTCAGATGATGATGATGATCCTTACTATTACTACTACAAGTCTAGGAAAAATCGTGTTAAATTGAGGAAAAACCCTAGTCCATCTTCAAAAAAGGGGAAAATCCAGTCTAACATCAGTCTCCATGTACAAGATCACTGTCCATCTTCTGGTAACTCTGAAATTACTGAAGTCACCACTTCTACAAGTACAGATGTCACTGATGTCAAGCAAGAAGATGCAGCGGAGGACCAAGCTGAGTCTCTAAACCCTGCTGGTGTTGATGCACCACATTATAATCCAAGTCCCTATAATTCCTCTGATTATCGCTTTGAGTGCATATGTGGTGAACTTGATCAAATCGACCGTAAGGCTCGTGTTCAGTGTTTGAAATGCCACCTGTGGCAGCATGCAAAATGTGTAAACTATGAAGAGAAGAATCTGGAGATTAAACCTTTCTACTGCCCCCACTGCCTTGTTGCAATGGAGCCAGTATCCACAAGAGCAACTCTGATCATCTCCCCCAGCTCCATCTGTCATCAGTGGGTGGATGAAATCAATAGGCATGTAAGGTCATCATCTCTTCGAGTCCTGGTAAGGCTTTTGAGCTCTTTATACTTTAAATAAATTCTTGTAAACAAAACTTTACACTTAGAAGAATGTAAAGTTTTGTTTCTTGTGATAGTTTTTATAATCTTTATTGCTTTGTTATTTATCCCCGTAGTTTAACTTAATGAGATAACATATTTAATAAAAACTTTAGGGAAATTGAAAATAAAAAATAGATCAGTAAGCAATTTACTTTTTTCTGTCATCAGAAGTCCACAAATTAGAACACTTTCTGTGTAAAGATACAAATTTTGAAAAAAATATCATCATGTTAATGAGATGTTTTATAAACGTGCCAAGAAATGCAGTCCAAAGACAGCATTGTATTATAGTTGCCACTTGTCTGGCTTCCCCCCTCCAGTTTTGGAGTCATAATTGGAAGGTTCAGTTACTTCATCTATAAAATAAGAATTGACTCATTCGACACATGCTCAGTGAGTACAGATTACTTGCTAGCTAGTATGCTAATTTTGAAAATAGCTCCCCCCTCAGAGACTGACTTAATTATGAAGATTTAAAAGTTTGGTAAAATGCTGGCACACAGTAGTCATTTAGGTTCATTGTTTACTAGTGTTAATACACTTGTTTATAGTGTTCTTCACAAATTTCATTGAAGGTTTTCTGTATTTCAGCCACTGTTGTAGACATGATGAATACAAGTAAAACATCATCTTTGCCATTGAGGAGCTATGTTCCCTCAGGTTGGCAAACCCTGCTTTGAATATTGGTATCACCGGTTGTGAGCAAGCTTTTTCATGTTGCATATGTATGAGGCCTGTTGAAGGGGGGAGTTAAAGAGTAATTAAGCACAGTGTCTGAAACAGAAAAGACGTTTAATAAATAATAACTCTTAGCATTGCACTTCACCATGCTATTCTGCTTTTGTACATGCTGTTGATACCATCTACCTACAAGTCCTTTTCTCTATATGTAAGTAGTTTGCTTCTTTCACATACTTAGGTCATTAGTCTTCATTACTAAATCATGTCTGTCTCTAAAACAGGTATAGAAGGTACTCTTAGACTGTTGGGTCCTAAACAACTAGAACAGACTTAGAAAGAGGAGTAAATGAGTGAATATTTTCTCTACACTAGATCCCTTTCTGTAGTAACTGTATCTGTACTAATTATTTTCCAGGTATATCAAGGAGTGAAGAAAGATGGCTTTTTACAACCTCATTTTTTAGCAGAACAGGACATAGTCATCATTACTTACGATGTCCTTCGCTCCGAACTAAATTATGTAGATATACCACATAGCAATAGTGAGGATGGACGTCGCTTACGGAACCAGAAGCGCTACATGGCCATACCCAGCCCCCTGGTCGCGGTGGAGTGGTGGAGAATCTGCCTGGATGAAGCGCAGATGGTTGAATGTCCTACAGTAAAAGTGAGAGTTTCTTCAGAATCATTTGAAGATTGGGAAAGGAAATAAGGGAAAAGGGATTGACGGAAACCATAGAAAATGAATTAAGTTGTTGACTCAGTTTCCAGAAGTTTGCTGTTTAGACACTAGATTTGTCTGGTCTTCTATAACCCTCAGGAATTATTTATTCTGTGTTGTTGCTCTGTGAGTAATGCCCATATATATTTGGCTAAGATGGCAGATTTAAGCAAACAGGATATTTATAGGTACTTCTGCTAAGAAGAAAGCTCCTTGTACAAGTTCTGATAGCTCTGGCCAAGTTAACGTTTACTTTTTTTATGAGATCAAATGGTAACAGAAATTCTGCTTTAGAGGATAGAATTTTTATTCAACTTTTATCTTACCTATTCTGTCATCTTTTGCTTGTGTCTCTGAAGAACTGGATTCATGATTTTCTTCCTTTAACACAGTGTTTCACATCTGGAGAATGGAGAATGTATTTCCTAGAAATACATCTAGGAAATGTATTTGGGAAGACTTCAGCCAATGTAGGCTTGAACTGCATTTCATCTCCAGTGCAGCATTTAAAGCCTCCTACTAATAAATTGTAGTGTACTGGATGATAACTGGATGATAACTAATAAATTGTAGTGTACTGGATGATAGAATAGGACAATCAGCATTGAGTGTGAAAACAAGAGCAGGTGCATCTGACGTGATGTGTAGCTTATTGCGGACTATTTTCATGAATAAACGTTCCTGACTTCTTCATTTTCCTGTATTGTTTTTTTCACTGTGATTGTGTATTTCTCTCATTAGGCTGCAGAAATGGCTCAGCGCTTGAGTGGGATTAACCGCTGGTGCATCAGCGGCACACCAGTTCAGAGAGGATTGGAGGGTAAATGATTTCCTCACATATATTTGAAAAGCTTAATTTTGTTGAAGAAAAAATATTGTTAGGTTTAACCTTTGCTGAAATTCTCAGTTTAAGTGATTATATAGATATATTTGTATTTAATTACTTGTAGTTTCAGACACTTTAACTTTTTTAATGGATATTGGATTTTTTTGGTTGATGTGTGAGAAAGTAGATATATTGTGAATAGTCCTAAGTTGAGCAATTATGGTGTCTCCCTACCTAAACAGTGTAGATATAGGTCTGACTTAAACTGAAAATTTAAAAAGTTCTACATAGAAAATAAAACCTGGAATGAAAGGAAGGGAACATGGGAAGGGATCTTTTTAATTACTGTGCTTATTATGCCTATTAAAACAAGGGCCATAATTTTCACTGACTGAATTTATAAATAGTGGAGCCATGATTTTACTAATTATAAGTTATGCAATATTAATGACTTTATAATTTCAAACCATATGCTTATGCCATCATTCTTTCTGCTGTTCCTCTTGGATATTTAGATTGTCTCCCTCTCACATGCACTCTGTAACTGATGCTTCTACCTTAATCTCATATCACTTTTCACATGGAGCAAGCACTATATTTTAAGACCTTCATGCAAGTTGTGCATATTTAATACTAAAGAAAAATCAATATTGTTTAAATTTCTTAGTACTTAAAAAGTATCAAAGTGACATTTAATAAAACTTTTGATGTATGTATATGTCTTTTACTCTACTTCCACATTCATGGTAATTACCCTACAAATCTCCTCTTAACTTCTGTAACCCTCTAACACCGTGATTTTTGCTCTGTTTATTGCCATTGTGATGAGAGTGTTAGACTGCCAGGACTTATATGTTACAGTTTTCCTTTGTTTTAGATCTCTGTTTTTCAATTTTGTTCCACTGACCTTTCAAACCAGATCATTCTTTAGGAGAGTAAGGGGGAACAGTCTTTGGGTTTTTAAATATTTAGCTTCTACTGACTGGCTGCCAATATGTCTTCTGTAATTCAGAAACTGCCAAGCATTATCCAGAGTCCCTTTCTCTCCACTGTGTTAAGCTGAGGGACAGAAACCAGTTTTCATGATTTATTAATTAGTCACAACCTGGACATCTGTGAATCCTAGATGGGCCACATCTTGAGCAAAGAGAAATAAATCTAGAATGTTTTCATTCCATAATTTACCAGACTTTTAATATGTTTCTTCAGGTACTGAAACCATGTCAGTGTACATGGAATGCAAAAAACCCCTCCTGCCCTCTACACCTCATGTTTGCATGATACATTTGCTTGTAAAGTATGTAAAGTATGGCTAGACCTTGAATGTAGGTTTACACCTTCACTAGTTAGTCATGTGTCCATAAGCAAGTTATTTGAACATTGAATCCTTTTCCTTGCTTGTAAAATGGGATGTCTCAGAGACTAATTATAGCAGTAAGCAAAGCATTTAGCACAATATCTGGCATACATAAACTATTCAGTGAATGGTAGGTAGTTTAACTGCAACTTTTGTTGTCTCTTCCCACTTATATATGCAGTGATTTTAATTTCTTTGAAAGAATTCATTTTGGTTTGCTTTATTACTTTGTGGCTCATTTGTTCGTTATTCTTCATAAGATATAATAGCAAAAGAGACACGTTCCCTGACCTACTATACTGATATAAGATATATTTATTAAAGGTTTAGATAAATATATTACAATCAAGAAAACATTCATATATGCACGTTAAATATAAAATTCTAACTAATAAATTTCAAAACCAAAATGTTTAATGGTATTATATAATAGGGATGCAGAAGGAAGTGACAAAAACTGAACCAAGATCTGAAATTTAGTGTGATCTAGGTAAAAAGCATTGGAAGAATTCTCTGTCATAGAGGAAACAAAGTGTGAGGATCATACGGCAGGAGGAAAATGAGTAACCCTGAGACTGGAGTATAAACAGGAAGCATGGTGGGGTGAGAAGATGAGTAGATGGGTATAGACTAGACTATGAAGGATTTTTTTTTCTCTCAACTAAGAACAGTGAGATGGTATTGAAAAAATCAAGGCAGAGTGGTCGGAAATTATCTTGTGGTTGGATTTGTTACTTCAAAATATCTCCATTTGCAGTGTGTAGAAAGATTGAGAAGTAGGACAGATAATATGGTTATCAAATGGTGTTGGTTTCAGTAAATAAACTGATGCTGGTACTTTGGATTTGAACTGGGGTTGTCTTGAAGAAATGGGAAGAACGTGGGTAAGAAATTGACAAAAGTTAGTGATCAAAAATATGATGAATTTGATTCTGTCAGATGGAATCTGAGACAGCTTTGAAACCCCAAAGAAGAGATGGTAAGAGAGCAGAATATAAATGTGTAGATGTTACTTTAAAGGACCCTCAAAATAACTTTATATATTTGTTGGTCATCTTCAAAATAAATGTAGGTAGGATAATGACATTTTTCTTTTAATGATAATACAGAAAAATAAATGGAAATTAGTCTCAGCCACAATCCTATATAAGACTATAGCCACTGTTTTAAACTTTTCTTTGTAGATGTTAGCCATCTGCCATGTTTTAAAATACTACCATATAATGGAAAACCACTTAGGGTATTATGTTAAGTGGACCAGAAGAAGAGAATAGAAAACTGAGTGTACACAATCAGGAGATATATAAGTACTGTGCTTTACATCTAATAAAGATAAGACCTGCTGGATCAAGGGCAAAGGTATTCTTATTAAGGATGGAAGTGGGTGCAGGGAACCATAGTTTTCTTAATCAGTATTTTTATTGGAATAATTTTTTTCCTATATATTGTTGCTGTGAACCTTACTGGTTGGGCAATCTTGTATCTGTTCTTAATTGTTGTCTTATGTTTACTTCCTAGAAATAGACCTCAAGGAATATGATGAATGACAATATCAGAGTGTTTTCTCCTATCTTCTGATTATAACTTTTTTTTTAAATCCAACAAGTCTTGTATCCATTAGTTTTTGTGCATAATGCTTCTTACATATATATCTTTCAATCAAGTACACTCACATGAGTAGTTTTTATGATTTTATTTCTGACAAATGTAAGATATTTAAATTAAGCTCAGTCTTTGTGCAGTGGTCTTGAACTTTAAAACATTTTAGCTTCTAGCATAAAACCTAGAGCAAAACAAATAATTTAAAAATGTAAGTTGAATTGGAATTACTTTTAGATTTAAGAGCCTATGTGCTGTGTAATATTTTTTAAAGTAGTTATTCAGAATACTAATGAATTATAGATAGAAAGTCATTCTCAGTATGCTTCTTTTTTTCATTTCAGATCTGTTTGGGTTAGTGGTCTTTCTTGGTATTGAACCTTACTGTGTAAAACACTGGTGGGTTCGACTTCTCTATCGCCCTTACTGCAAGAAGAATCCTCAGCACCTCTACAGTTTTATTGCCAAGATACTGTGGCGGTCTGCAAAAAAGGATGTGATTGACCAAGTCAGTATAATATGTTTTTATTGATTAAGGGTATTTACCACAAAAAAGAAACAGTTGACATAAAAAACTAAATTTACAGATAAAGTAACTTTCTTTTTTCCTTTGGTACAGATTCAGATACCACCTCAGACAGAAGAAGTCCACTGGCTGCACTTTTCTCCAGTGGAGAGACATTTCTATCACCGTCAACATGAGGTGTGCTGCCAGGACGCCGTAGTCAAACTCAGGAAGATTTCTGACTGGGCCCTGAAACTCAGCAGCCTGGACAGAAGAACGGTCACCTCCATCCTGTATCCATTGCTAAGACTCAGGCAGGCCTGCTGCCACCCACAGGCTGTTCGTGGCGAATTCTTGCCACTCCAGAAAAGGTTTCATTAACAATTTCCGTATATAATTGAAAATAGTAGTAATCAACAATATTTAAGCTACTAGTTTCTCTACTACAGTTTTATTCAGGGTCTTATAGCTTGAGTTTTTAGTTATTTTTACCTGTGGGGTACTTTTCCTCTAGTACAAATTTCATGATTCCATAATGAAAGGGTCAACATGTTTTCATAGTTGAACATTTCTTTTAAATTCTGTGCTATTGTGGGGTTTTGTTTCATCCTTATTGGTGTATGGATGGGGAGGCAGTACCCCAAATATGAAAGATTCTTGTTCTCACATTTTTTGGTACCTGCTTCAGGGAATTAAGTGCATTAGATAATTATTAAATATTTTCTTTAAATTGTCCTAATCTGTTTCTTCAGTTACTTTTTTCCTAAAGCATTAAGATGTATATATCCATGATACTTTATAGTTACATACAAAAATATTTTTTGCATTTCTCATTTTTTAACACCTGTCATTAAAACGATACAAAGTATAATTCGATTTTGCTCTTCCATTAAGCAGTTTATAGACAAATAAGTGCCATAAGCTGTTCACAGGCCAAACAAATCATTCTGTGAGATAGGGAAAATTCCCTCTCACCTTAATTGCCTCTGGCAAACTGGAAACAAAATTCTAGCGCTGTTCCTCCAAAGATCTGATGGCACCGGCTGCTCCTCCAAGATATTTACCTATAAAAATCTCTCTAAATGAAGATAGTAACCACCTGTGAGCAATCCCCCTGCCCCCAATTACCACTCAAAAATTAATGTGTTAAACCAATTTAATTGTCTTTCTCACCTTTGCCTTTGTTTAAAATTCACCCAACCCTGGCCCTTTGTCTCTATAAACGTCCCTTTCTTTTATTAATAAATTGTCATTTAGTTCATTACTTCCAAATCAACCCTTAGCCTCTGGCTAAGCCATCTTTCTCGAGGTCTCTTTGTGGTCTCTTTCTCTGCCTTGGTACCTTGTTCACAATCAGACAAATAAGGGAGATGACTGGGGTTATAGATTTTGGAGTTTGAAAACAATTTCTGTGTATTTTTAAGGTTACACAGCCTTTTTATAAAAATGCACTAGACCTGATTTCTTGGAGAATCACTTTTGTTTACAGAAAAAAAAATTCAGGCATATGGAGGCTAATTTAATTATAATACAGGGATTCTCCATCAGTTCTACATTCTAGCTCCTATGTCATTGGGTATCCTAGGAAAATTGTCTAGTCCCTTTATACATTGAATGAAATGGGGGGAAAATTAAACAAATGGTGTAATTAGGTAGAAGAATGCTTGCTAGAATAGCAAAAGGTAATTAGTTAAAAATAATTGAGGTAGAATAGACGTGAAGGGAAAGAGACTAAAATACCACAAAGACTGTTAGAATTTGATACTCTGGATCTTATGTGTGCTATACTACTCTTTCTGAAATAGCATAGGGTTTTCTTTCTAATTCTGAACAATCTGTCTTGTCTTTTAGCACCATGACCATGGAAGAGCTGCTGACATCTTTGCAAAAGAAATGCGGAACTGAATGCGAGGAAGCACATAGACAACTAGTTTGTGCTCTCAACGGTTTAGCAGGCATCCACATCATTAAAGGTAGAAGGTGATTGCTTTGTTGTCACTGGGTCTGTTTAATGAGAAAGATTAGTTAGGGTAGAAATCAAAATCCCCCGATAAAGACACACACCATTGATTGTGTTTTAATGGGTTCAGTATTGCAAAATGATGTTGCAGAAATTTAATAATAGCTATCTGTACTTTTGGGAAAGTTCTCTTACATTTGGAAATGGAATAGCACACTTCTAAATAGCTCTTGGGTTAAAGATACGTGGGAAACTGGGAAGTATTTTGAAGTGAATTAAAATGAAAATGCATTAAGATTTGTGGAATGTAGCAAATTAAAAGGAATTTTATTGTTGACAAATTTACAGGCCTAGATTACTAATCAAAGGGAAATTTATAGAACTAAATAACAATACTACAGGAAAAATATTTAAATATGTGACACCAGCTGATAAGAAAGTGAAGCAAATAAAATATAAAATAAGTGAAGAGCAAACGAATACACAAAAATGGGTCATAAGCTTTTTTCTGGAATCTGTTTAAAACAAAAAACCAATCAAGAAAAACAGTGAAGTCAAAAACTGATTCTTTGAGAAGATAGATAAAAATTTATAAACCTATATTAAGACTTCAGGAGGAAAGAGAGAAGGCAGATATCCATTATCAGGAACAGGAGTGTCAGGCTCGATGTGGTGGCGTGTGCCTGTAGTCCAAGCACTTGGAGGCGTGAGGCCAGGGATCGCTTGAGTTTGCGAGTTCGAGACTACCCTGGGCAACATAGCAAGACCTGGTCTCAAAAAAACAGCCAGGTACAGTGGCAGGCACCTAATCACAGCTACCTGGGAGGCTGAGGCTGGGGATCACTTGAGTCTGCAGGATCGGAACTACCCCAGGCAATTGTAGCGAGACCTAGTCTCAAAAAAAAAAAAAAGGTTTCAAAAAAATATATTATGGACAACTTTATGTTAGAAATTGGGTATTTTAAATGAACTGACAAGTGTTTTGAAAGAAAAATCCACCAAGTTCACTCAAAAGGTTAAACTATTACAGTGGAATCAAGTAGAAATAACCTACAGAGTCATCATGTATCTACTCAAATTAATAGTGTAGTGAGGAAACTTACCACAAAGGAAAGCCTATGTCCCATTGACCTCAATGATAATTCTGTCAAACATTTAAGGAAGAAATGCCAAATCTCTGTAAACTTTTCCAGAAACTTAAAGGAAAAATTACCAGCTTGTTTTTGAGGTAGCATCCTGATTCCAAAACCAGCCTTAACCAATATGAGAAATCACAACTACAGACCAGTATCATCAATCAAGAACAAGTGCAGAATTCTTTTTAGAACTTAAACAAAATTAATCCAACAGTATATAAAAAGGATAATGCATTATGACCTAGTAGGATTGGTCACAAACAAATCAAAACTACCTCTCACCACTTTCATTCAACCTTGTGTCTGTGTTCTCACTAGTGCCGTGAGATAAGCAAAAGAAAGAAGTTATCAATAGATTATGAGAAAATTAGAACTATCTTCATTTTAGATTATAATTATATAAGAAAGTTACTAGAACCAATAAGTGATTTTTACAAGGGTGAATGAGTAGATAAAATTATATCATTCCTATGTGGTAGGATTAAATTAGAAATCATAATAGCATTGATAGTGATTTCAAAAGTATATGTAATACTTTGGCATTAATTTGAAAAACTGATGTCTAAGACCTGTAAAAAAAATAAATGAACAAACTGCAAATGTTGCTGGGAGAAAGAATTCAGTTACCCATGTTCGTGGACCAGAAGAGTTGTTATTATAATGCTGATTCATCTCAAAGTAGGCAAATTGGGAAATTATATTCATAATTTCTCACAGTCCCAGCTCATTAAGCAGAATAATTATGATTAAAATCTCCAGAATACTTAAATACCATAGGTAAGAATTTGTATGCTAGATCTTAAAAATTCATGAATGGTGACTCTACTATTTAAAATTTTATTTCCATAGAATTTAGCAGTATATATGAGAAATAATTTTCTGTAAGCATTTTATGTTTGCATAACACTTTCAGTACCTGTTTTGTCCTTGAAATTAATCTGTGATTGAGTTATTAAGAGCTCCATTTTATTTCAGAATACGATTTCAAAAGACATAGTTGCTTTCACAAGATTATAACTAATAAGTCAGAGAATTTGCCCTGGATTAAATTTCAGCTATTTAATTTTTCTACCCTATTATCTGCTTAATCAGATAGATGCTTATAAATTGCATTGTTATGCCTCCAAAAGCAAGTTAAAACTGTCACGAGTTTCTCAAATCAAATATTACTTACAGATTCTCATAAAATCACAATGAAAATTTCAGATTTTTCCATTTTGATTCTAAAATTGCATTCTGCATTTCATTCTGTATTCTTACTATTCAGAAACTGAGATAGTGGAAATGAACTTTCTCCATTGGCCGTTTTTCTAGTCTCCTTTTCAGATTTAATATTTCCTTTCCCTTCTGTGAAGTTATGCATGGTGATGACACTGGGAAAATCATCTGGTTATTTTCAAACACTTTGTCACTTTAACAGGAGCAGTTCATAGTTGACTCCTGTTGTGGCAAAATTAGAAGATCACTGCCCTTTTCACATGGTTTGCTCTGAATTTCCATTGTAGTTGCTTGTCTTTCTCTGATTGGGGACTGTTGCTGTTTAAAAAAATTCCTGTCAAAATATCCATTAGTAGAAGATAAGTCCGGTGTGAACCTAATTATAAACATAATAGTTACATAATATTTACTGCTTTCTTTTACTGATGAACAATTACCACTTCTTAAAATAAAATATTTAATGTATATCATTTAAACTCAGTCAATGTAAAAATCATACTCTGATGATCTGTCTTCTAAAATAAAAAATTAGTTTCAAACAGTAGAGGAATTTGCATAGTATACAAATATATGAAATATATACATTAACTGTAAAGCAGTGGTATATAAAAGCAAGTATTTTGCACAATATATGAAATGTATACTTTGGATTATAAAGCATTGTTATATAAAAGCAAGTATTTTGTGCAACAGTGTGATTGTGCTTATTACCACTGAACTGTACATTTAAAAATGGTTGAAATGTTAGATTTTACATTAAATACATAATTTTACATTAATTACATAATATGAAATACATTGCATATTCTAAGTTACTTACTGATTATAGTATTGAACCATATTATTTGAAGAAAATTAGCTTACAGCCTCAAATTCAGTATGATTTGTTTACTTGGAAATGTTAGTGCCATCAAGTGGCAAAGAATAGGTATATCCAAATTTAGCTTAAACTTGATTAACCTACTGAATGTGTATAATTTTTGATCTTCCCAGAAAATGTCCTCTTTTTTGATGCATTAAAGAGAAGCAGGTGTTATAATGAATAGTTAAAACCTGTTTTTATAGTTTTCATCTAGTCACTGTACTTACTTTAAAAGGTATGGTAATTATAAAGGGAGAGTTTTTAAATCATTTGTTCTCTGTGAATGGTAGTGTAAATATTAATAGAACATGTGTCTTTTGAAAAGATTTGCAAGAATCTTTAAAATAAGGAGCTCATTTTATTTGAGTAATACTCATTAACATTTTAATGTCACTTATTTTGGAGATAATTTTGTCCCTTATCAAAGTGAATAGAAATTGCTGACTGTGTAGGTACTGTGAAAATATTTGTTTTAGAAAGCTTTAATTTAGTTTAGTGAATATAAAGCAGTGGTATATAAAAGTAAGTGTTTTGCACGACAGTATGAATGTGCTTATTACCACTGAACTATACACTTAAAAATGGTTGAAATGGTAGCTTTTACATTAAATATATTTCCCTACAGCAAAACAAACTATATATTTTTTTAAGCTCATTTTAGTCAAACAGAGGCCTGCATCCACATTATTAATAGAATCAGTTTGAAGTTAAAAAATAAAAGCTACCAAGTGTAGATCAGGAAAACAGCTTTCTCACTAACAAACTACATTCATACATTTTCTTATTTCACAATTTTACCTCTGATAGATTTTAATTTTAATTGTATTTATAAATTAACAGTTTTGAGTTTTTCCCCAGGCAACAACTGAGTTGGTTCTGTTATTCAAGCCGCCGAAAATATTTCATCTCTCCTTTGATTATGGAGATGAAATACTTCATTATGGAGTTACCAGATCTTTTGTGAAAGAACCAGAAAATAAATATGTTCAGTTTATGAACCATAATATCTCTCACAGTTACTCAATTCTGCTTGTACAATGCATAAACAAATGAGCACAAGTGAGTACCAGTGAAACTATTCATGACCCTGATTTTTAATTTTATAATAGTATTCACATGTCAAAAAAATATTGTTGGGATTTTTTTCCAACTGTTTAAAAAATGTAAGAATTGTTAGTTCATGGACCATACAAAAATGCAGAGGTTCAATAGTGTAAGATAGTGAACATAGTTAGCCAAAATACACTTTAATTGATCACTTCTTGAATTACTTCATTTGAGTATACTAATTTTGAGCAAAAAAAAAAGTGTGAATTTCAAATCATTTGTCACTTAATATGAGCAGAAATGGAAAAGAAACCTTAAGTTTTTGAAGTGTAGCTTTTGGTTGCTGTTCTTTTTTTTTTTGAGACTAGGTGTTGCTATTTTTGCCCTTGGAACCACAGGCTCACATTGCCCGGGGTGCCATGAAGTCAAGCAGTCCCCAGCCTCAGCTTCCCAGGTAGCTGGGATTACAGATGCGCGCCACCACGCCCAGCTATTTTTTTGGAACTAGGTCTCGCTATGTTGCCCTGAGCAGGACTTGAACCGTGATCCGTGGCCCAAGCCATGGCTTCCTAGACTGCCGCTTACAGGCACATGCCACTGTGCCCAGCCTGGTTGCTATTCTTTTTGGCCTAATACCAAGAACAACAATAACCATCAATAATATACTGTTTCTGAAAATTATGTGTAGATCTTTACTGGGACAGTAATATCAACTCAAATTCCTTTTTAAAGAATGACTGATTTGTAGTCGTTACATTTTTGTAGTGGACATTTTTAGATGAAAGATAAGCAGATGACATTCTATTGATTTTCTTGCACTTTAAATGCATTGTAACTCTTCAGGTGAGTATGCCTCAGCAGCAGAACTATATAGAGAAGTATTGCGTTCATCTGAGGAACACAAAGAAAAACTCAAAACAGATTCACTTCAAGTAAGTAAAATCTTAATGGTCTTAATTAATATATTTTGTTAATTTTCTATAGAAAATAATTTTTGAGTAAGAGGAGAAAGTGTAATAAATGGGCTGAGTTATAGTCCCTATGGATGAAGTTTGGGATTCAGTTCTTTTCATAGGTGCCCACAATGATATGTATATACACTAACATTTGAGAGAGCTGCTGTTCTGTCTGCCCAGGCTATTATAATATGGCCATGAACTGACTAGATCAGT